>SOPF01025666.1:0-64965 GCA_012979155.1 Hypericum perforatum
TTAATACACGTCTCTTTCTTCCCCCTCTTTCCAAGCAACATCTCCTCTTTATATATATAAGCCAATCTTCCCTTCCCATTTGTTCCTCACCACTAAGAAAAAAAACCTAAAGACAAAAAAAAAGAGAGAGGTTAAGACAGAAGACTTTTCACATGGAGGAGTCAAAGAACAAGGAGAATAATATTATAATAAGGGAGGTTTGGTCGTCCAATTTGGAGGAGGAGTTCGCTTTGATTAGGGACGTGATCGATCGGTTCCCTTACATCTCCATGGACACCGAGTTCCCGGGCGTAGTGTTTCGGACCCCGATAATTCAACCTGGGGTCCGAAACAATCGACCGGGATGCTCAGTAGATCATTACAAATGCCTAAAGTCGAATGTGGACGCGCTGAGTTTGATCCAGGTGGGGCTCACACTCTCGGACGCGCGTGGCAACCTCCCTGACTTGGGGACCGGCCAGCGGTACATCTGGGAGTTCAATTTTCGGGACTTCGACGTGGAGCGTGACCCCCACGCGCCGGACTCGATCGCGTTGCTGCGTCGGCAGGGTATCGACTTCGCGCGGAACCGGACGGACGGGGTCGACTCGGACCGGTTTGCGGAGCTGATGATGTCGTCGGGGCTGGTGTGCAACGACGCGGTGAGCTGGGTCACGTTCCACAGCGCGTACGACTTCGGGTACCTCGTGAAGGTTCTCACGCGCCGCGCGTTGCCCTCGGGGCTGGTGGAATTCCTCGGACTCCTGAGGGTGTTCTTTGGGGACAACGTGTACGATGTCAAGCACATGATGCGGTTCACCCAAAGCCTGTTTGGCGGGTTGGACCGGGTGGCCCGGACCCTCGAGGTGGACCGGGCGGTCGGGAAGTGCCACCAGGCCGGTTCGGATAGTCTGCTGACGTGGCACGCGTTCCAGAAGATGAGGGACGTGTACTTCGTCAAGGACGGGCCTGAGAAGCACGCCGGCGTCCTGTACGGCTTAGAAGCAGTCTTTTGAGAGAGCAAAGTATTGATAGAAAATGAGCACTTTCTATGGTGCCTCTGTTAATTAGTAATTACCAAATCAATACGTTGTAAATTGGTTTGTGGTATTTAATTGATAATCAAAAAAATTCTTTTATGATAATGTTTTTATCGGAAATTGCGTATTTTGAAATTGATTAATCTGAATTAAATCGATTGGACCATAAAAATAATAAAATAGTACCAATTTTTTATACAACAAAGTTTTTAAGGATTTGAATTCCAATATCTGACACCAAAAGTATGTGCATGTTGACGACGAATACATATATTATACATTTCACAAGGTAATAAAATCCAACATTTTGAATTTGGAGGTGAAGCAAAATAAAGGAAGTTTTGTGCCGGGGGCAATCTTTTGACGAAGATGGCCTTATTTTATTTGATTAACTAGGCAGCATTTTTCGGACGCAACTAGGCCGGAACGTGATGAACGCAGGTCTGATTGAATTATGAATAATATATTTTTTTAAATCATATAAACAATTTTCTTTTGCAAAAATCTGAAAACCATGAAACCAAATACAAAGATTCTATAAGATTCTATATGGACCGATATCGTATGAAATAATTATCATTGTCATAAAAAATAGATATACGAAATATATATGTCAGAGATTTTTTTTGTGAAAATTCAAAACCACTAGAACAAAATATAAAAATACATACGAAGCAGTATCACATGAAATAAATATCATTCTAAAAAAAATAAAAAAATAAATTTGTCATTTCCATATGAAAAAAATGTCGGTTATCGCATGAAAAGAATATCGGTATCGCATGAAAAAAATGCCAGCGCGGTCCAATTCATATTGCAAACTCTATGGACTAATTTGTATAAAATTCACATGGTGGGACCTTTATTATACTTCTTTTAGGAGTTTATGAAACTTTTTTGATTGGTAATAAAGTGTTACAATGTCTCCTCAAGGTTTCTATGTTTTTTCTTTTTTAAGGTCAATAGGGTGTATATATAACTCATTTTAAAAAATGTGTTCATACCCACAGTCAAAGTACAATCCAATACTAAAACGGTTCGTTTTTATACCAAAATTGAAGAAGAGTTTGGATCAGTCGGTCTAAATCTAGCCGGTATTTCACTTCTAGATCCTTGTGATTGTTAGTTGAGGTGTGTATTTTGGTAAAGTAGGGACTTTAGTTTGTTACTTCCGAAAGTTAATTATTAAATTTGGCTGGAAGTTTTGAGGAATCTGAAAGAACATGTTTTGAAAAAGTCGTGAGTGTGGTTTTTAAAATTTTTTTCTTTTTGAATGGAAGTGCCAAGCAGGTGTACACATCCATAGTTGAACAAGGTCGAGGGCTTTGGATGTATACATATGAAGATAAACCACGTTGCTTAAACATCTATAGCTAGACACCAAGGGATTGGAACCAAATTAAATTTACGGGCTCCGAGTTCTATCGTATAGCTTATATTATATGATGGAATAAAGTTCTGTTACAATGTTACGCTACCATATAGTTACTATAATGTGGTTCATGTCTTTGTAAAAATGGCAAACCACTCCCCCTGTAGCTCCGCGGTCACAGTAGTTGCAGCAATTAAGCATGGATTATGCAAATATAAGAACTGAACATGGTCTTGCTGGCTAGAAAACAGATAAATGCATTAGTATTGCCAACAAATATGAGCGGCATTTGTTCATGTCCTATAATGGTGAAAGCCCGGCATCATGTTCGCTATGTTTCAGCAGTTACAATTGCATACCAGCATGTCCACCTAGCTACCATGTAAATTTTACTAACCTATAATAGAAGCTATCCTACAAAAAAACCAATAGAAGCTAGTTTTGCTGAATCTGTACTCGGATAAACTCGAAGATATATGGCCTTGTTCGGTTTCCTACCTAAAGAAATGAATGGCTTGTTTACTATAGCCGTATAGTGAATCAAAAGATGACTTGCTTCACCGTGAAGTCTCGAGCCATATTTCAATCTCTGGCACATTTCCCATCGCCTGGAGAAGTGCTAGTGGCAGGCGGCACACGGGTAGAGACGTAGAGTTGTTCAGTGGAGTTTGAGGCGGCCAAGACCTTACGTTGTCAGTGGGATAGTCATCAGGTAATTCACCTAACTCACTCAGTTCCTAACTCATGGACGTGCCGTTTCTCGGTGAAATTTGGTGCTGTGTCAAGCTTACATTGTCGATGGCATGTTCTTCATGTGATAATGGACCCAACTCAATCCAAATCCGACAAAGCTATCGAGCATAGGTTAAGGATCTGGCAGTCGAACTCAACAAGTACATGGTAAGTATGAAACGATGCCAGTTCCAATCTCAAGGATACCTTCCGTACAAAACATGTCCGTGATGCTACCACCAGGATCTGAAAGCAACCAGTAATCTGCATTGGTCTGCAGGAATCAAAATAGCGTCAGGAAAAAAAAATGATTTTTTCCAGCACATTGTACGATACTTGTACAAGATTAAAGAGTTAGAAATTTTTCAAGGAAGACACAAGTTAATTCTAAAAATAGATCATCATTTCACAACTCTACTGCTTTCGGAAACTGCAACAAGCAAAAAACAAACTTACATTGACATTTGACGGAAAAATAGGCGTGGTTTCCCTCGTGATATCCTGAGAAGTGTTAATATCTGCACATGTCGGTTGATTATCTTGTGCTCGCATCTGAACCCGCTTTCCTCTGATGCCTGCCATGACTGTTGTAGTGGCTCGAATCGAAGTTGATGGTGATAATGCGCCAAACTCACTCCATTCCACCTCAACTATCGAGCATAGATCAAGGAACTGGTAGTCGAACTCAACAAGTACATGGTAAGTACGAAATGATGCCAGTTCCAAACTCAAGGATACCTTCCCCACCAAACAAGTCCTGCAAGCTAACACCATGATAAGCAGACAGCCAGTAGTCATCTGCATTGGTCTGCAGGAGACATCGAAATAGCGTGAGGAAAAAGATTCGTTTTTGGCCAGCACATTGTATGATACTTCTACAAGATTTTAGAGTTAGAAATTTTTCAAGGAAGACACATTAATTCTGAAAATAAATCAGCCCAGAACTCTAATGCTTTCGGCAACTGCAACTAGCAAGAAGCAAACTTACATCTGAATCCCCTTCGAGATCTGCGCATGTCGGTTGATTATCTTGTCCTTGCATCTGAATCCCCTTTCCTGTGCTGTCTGCTATGACTGTTGTAGCATCCTCAATTCCTGAACTAGGAGGGGCCACAACGGGCTGGATCTCCTCAGTGCCCGAAGTTGATGGGAAACTAGGAGGAGGCTCAACATCATGGATCTCAAATTGACTGAACCAATAGGTGAGAGAGAAGGGAAGATAAATTCAGTCACACAAGTTCTAAACAACCACCAGCCTCCTAAAAGTGGGGTTTGCTGTCTAGATGAAACAAAAGAATTTCAATACCTCACAAGATGAATACCGATGGGCCCCTTTGTACTTGTAAGAATCAGCCGATATCTCCTTTGAGGAAAATCAGCAGCCTGAAGAAGGATTAAAACCTGAGTGATGTTCTTGTAATATATCATAGAGAGACCGCTTTTTCCTCATTTTGGTCATAGAATTACCTCATCAGGATCTGACACTTCAATTGTAGTACCAACAGGAGCCTTAATAGCTAGCAGAGCTTGATTCTATCGGTTCAAGGAGTTTCTTATAAGATTCATTGATAACCAGATGATAGCCTTATGTCATAATTAAGCAAAAGAAAACTAACATGGAAGCATGGTAGGCTCTTGATATCATCCCCGGTAAGGAAAAGCAACCTAAAATGATAAAAGAAAAAAAATTAGGAAACAAAAAGGACAGATGAATCCATGACACACATGTTCTGTACATGAGGAGACAACTTTACTTTTGATTATTCTTATCTCGTTCGAAGTCATTTATTCTTTCCTGCATTTCTCTGCAACAATTTTTAGAATTTAAAGGTAATTGACAGCAATAAAAAAAATATAATGTGTCAAGATCCGCATGCCAATACAAATGCACACCGTATTTGTTCCTCTAATTGACGGTCTACAAGAGTCAAACCTTCAACTTCTGCCTGCAAAAAGTGAAGTTGATGTGTGTCAAACCCCACAAAGCAGGTTAATTTTTGGACCCAAAGCAGGCAGAAGTCCATCATTTTATTATCTTTGTAACTGGATAGAAAAAAATTGGCGGAGTCCGACATTTGAATTGGAAAAATTAAGCTATTAAGAGCAGAATATGAAAGTGACTAAACAAGAACTGTGCTTCACAATGAGAGCAAGGCTTCCTTATCTCACTATGAATGGACTCAAACTTCCAGGCGGAACGATTAAAATTCAAGCCATGGCAGGCCGAATTGGTAGTTTATATAATCAGCATCATAAGAAAAGATTGATAAAGTTCACTTTTTGTGATCGGAGGAGCACACCAACTGAAATAAAACTCTAGCTGATATGTCAAAGAATCAGATGCTAATGGATAATGTTTCCTCAAAATAAGAAAATTTCTAGCACAATAAACATGAATACCTGCAATGTGCCAACAATATCTGGCTCTCCTGGCATCGGGATACGATGTCCCCTGATCCAATCAACTAGTCAGTAACTTCTCCAACGCAAGATCGTTGATATCATTCACACAAAAGAATGACATTGAGGAGTATAACGGGATGAAGGGTATGTTAACATACTTCCACTGAAATTTGTTCCCCGGCGCCTTTTTTACGAGACCGATTTCTTCTAGCACATTCGTTACATTATAAATGGGCTCGTGTTCGATCTGTTGAAACGTACGACTTTCAGATAACGAAACAACAATTTGAAAAGGGAAAATTTGCATTATCAAACCAACAATTATATATCACCTCCAAGGTGTCAGCGACGTTTGTCACACTTATAGTTCCGTCTTCTGTGTGCTTTATCATATCGACAAACTTCTTGGTCAAAACACCTGAATAACAACAAAACAACTTAGAACCACTTACCAGAGAAAGAAGCAAAGCAAAAAGAATTATCCTACCTGTTGCTTTAGATGTCTGGGCAGGGCTTTTGACGACGTCCAAGTGTCCATGACTATGTTGTTTTATTGGCTGATCAAGCAACATTTGACCATGTTCAATGAGAACATGTAACTGGTAATTATAAGCTCACTAGTGTTTGAAAAGTAGGTCACCGAAACTACGTTTTCAAGCAAGTGTATTTAGGAGGCTCCTCAAATGGAATGAAAGAAAATTTCCATTTCCCGCCAGAATACATCTCTAGGCAAGAAAAACTTCTCAAAGATAACAGCTAAAAAGAAGCAACATAAGAACATAACTAAGGATAAGACCCGTCATTATTTAGGTCAATGCGAAAAAAAAGTCAACAAACAGTATTTCAAAGGAAAAGCGTCAAAATTGGTCAAACTACACATTTCCCCCCAGGATCAATGAAGAAAGAAACTTTCTCAAAGATTCCAACCATCTGATCCTAAAGAATTGAATGTGAAGAGAAAAAAGGCTAAAGATTCCAACTTTCTAAATATTCCAACCAATTCTCACTAGAACGAACCATACAGAATCCAAGAAAACTCCCGCCATTTAAAGAATCCAACTTTAATTGACACCGAGTTCAAAGACTCCAACTTTACCAATTGGGAGTCACTCGCCGGAGGCTGTGCGGTCTCGTGATCGGCGGCGCTCGTCGGAGGAGGGGGCGGCGGGGTCCTGAAGATGATGCCCTCGGCCCGGTGGTCAAAGAGGGGAGCGAGCGGCGGCTTCCTGGAGGAGAACGGAAACTGCCGGTTTGGCGGCGACTCCTCCGGTGCTTGCTCCTCCTCCGGCGTCGGAGGCGGCGGCAGTATCGGCGGATCCGACATTCAATTAGAGAAGGAAACGAAGAAGTGAACTTTAAAAGGAAACTGAGTTTTGGCGGGAAGAGGTTTTTTTTTGGGAGGAGGCGATATTGAGGGAAAGAGAATGTGGGAAAGTAAAGACACAGAGAGAAGAAAAAGAAAAGGCGGGAGAGAGATGGTATTTATAGTCGGAGGTGTGAGGCGGTGGCCGGTGGGAGAGTCGGAAGAAAACGCTACAACGGGAGAGAGGAAACTGAGAGAATTTGGATTTGGAGGGAACCGCTTCCTTTTTAAACCATGATATTATTGTACTAGCTAATATGGATTTCAACTAACTATTGTATATCAAATCATAAGGTGACTTGGTATAAAGGTCAAAATTATAAGCTTGTTGCTGCCAAAGTAGACAAGTTAATAGGTGAACAAGGAAAGATTGAATCTCTTCTTTATTTTCCATTTTCATTTGATGATGGTCTAGGAGAAATTTGATAAAGCTTGGAACTTTAGTTAGTTTTGTTTGTAAATATTAATTTGTGGAAGGGTGAAAGCTTTTGTGAAGAAAGAGGAAAAGGTTGGCCAAGTGTTTGCACACTATTGCCTTCCCAAGTGTTTGCTTTAACTACCCATATACTGGTTCTGTCTATAGTTACTGCATTTTGCTGTTACATTGAGCTCCGATGGATTTGGGTGAAACCATTTGGCGATCTTTTGAAAGCCTCTTGAAAATTTCAAATCTCAAGTGAAATAGTAGTCACATTGTCCATTGAACTGATGGGAATGGTGATTGTTACAGAAACTGTTACCGAATCTTTTCACATTTTGGAAATTTTCTGTTGTTTGTACTTCCAATGGTGGTTGTTTGAACTGGCAAGGTAGCAGCATGTTAGTTGTGCACACAGCGGTATCGAATGGAATGCTGCTGTAGCCCGCAGACGATATGGTGAGTTCCCCCTTTACTATGGTCGAACACATTCCTGTAGCGATCAAGGTTGAACCACTTCAGAGTTTTTATTTGTGAAACCACTTCCGTAGTTGATGATTTCGGGAATTTGAGTATCTTATCTTTTCTGTTTTCTTGCTGATAGGTGGGGCGAATCAAATAGAATGTGCATCTTCAAAACTAATTGCCTGCTTCTTTGAAAGAGAATAGTGTAGTAACAGACATCTCAGTTGCTATTGGACTAGTCATATGGTACAAGCAAACCATGCAAACTTGATCGGATGTGGCTTAACAGCTAACAAGTAAAACATTTCTAGAGGGTTCTTAACCAATGGCGTGTAGATCAAGGCATCGGTTTTGTCATTCGACCCTTTGTGTGAACGATCAAGGACAACCCAGCTCCGGACAGATGGGTTCTTGATGGTTTTGCAAGAGAGCGAACAGTAAAAGAACTTGGTCAGATTGAGTTGACTTGGCAACGAAGAGTAAGTGTCCCCTGCCAAACCCGGCAATTCCAGCAGGTTGGCGGGAGGACTCCACAGACCAGGTGGCTCAGCCTCTGGTATGGATGGCTTGAAGGGCTTTTGGCTTGTTTGGAAATGGGACCATTTGATGTCATTAATTGAGATGACAGAGTCAAGAGATGATCAACAAGTAGGACATCAGATAACAATAGACAGAAACCATTGTGATTTGCTAGTGTCTTTCTTTAGCCCTTAGCCAAGATAACATCTTCATATTTATATATGTTTAGAGGCACCAGGTATAAGAATTGACGGAGCTTCGGGTCAATTCTACAACAAGTAGTTATGAATAATTAGTTTTGATTTATAATTTTTTATGAAGGAGATGAATAGGAGAGGAAACTTCATGCAAGTTACTGAGACATTGCACATTTAATGACCATTAATTCAACAATGGTTTATATGAAAGAGGATCAAATTTGCCGGAGACCATTTGGTATTAACACAAATTAATATGTTATCATGAGGAGAACTTTTAAGGTGGTTGGTTGGTTGGTTGAGAATACATATGTTAAATACTCATGGAGAAAAAGCACTCTAGTTGGACCAAATACTTCACACACTCAAAATTGAAAGTGAAAAAAGAAAAAAAAATGACAATGATGATCTCTATACCTATTCGAATTTTTTTTTAGAATAAATATTTAATGTAGCTCTATTTCAGATCGCTTTTATTATTACGAAAGTCGACCTACTAAATATAGCCCAGAAAAAGCCCACAGCCCATCAACACCTGTGATTTGTGAAGTATAAATCTGTATTTCAGTAGAACGAAAGAAACAACTAAACCAGTCCCTAAGCAAGTGGTAGCGTTGCGCAGTGGAATCTCAAGACTTGAACTTTATTGTTTTCGTGTCGTGTTGATAGAAACAATTAAAATTAAATAAATGTAATTTTGTATTATTAATTCTTAGCTAATCAAAATCCTAAGTTATTAATTCAAGAGTGTATGGTTTTAGGGAAACTCTCTTCCGCTCGTTCTGCTTGCCACTTCTAATTGGTTGAGCTTCTTAGATTAAAAAAAATAAAGTTAGAAGATCAAAAATGGATTTGATTTAAAATTAGATTTGATTTTGGTAAACTGAGAAAACTCCGTAGAAAGAGGACCGCCTCCGCCGCTGCTACTTGATCAACCCCACCCCACCCCAACTAATAATTTCTGAGAAAAATTAATATTTATTATTATTATTATTTATGCATGGTTGCAAAAGTAATTTAAATTAAAAAAAAAAAGTGTTTTCCGCTGCCGGGATTTGAACCCGGATTTCAATCAAATGAGATAGAAATTGCCGGAGTGCTACAGCGGAGCCTATGTCCATGTCAAGCAAAACATTACTTATTTAGTAGTCAATTGAATTATATAATTTATGTTCCCTTTGGGCTTCGCCTCTAAGCGTAGCTCTTATTTATTAAATCCACATCCTAATTAACTCTGTTGAAAAAATTATTTTATCCTCTTGCTAACCGCAAGGACTAATTGTAGGTAGTTATTTATGTTTATCTATTTTTACTTTTATTTAATATTAGTTAATTTACATTTTATGAACTTAAAGTTTTAAACCAAGAACTAAACATTAGTAGAGTTTCAACTATGAATCTATGTCATTTATCTCATTTTATACTGCTAATTAAATGAATAAGTTAATTATTTTTATTTTGTTGTTTGTTTTCATCAATATGCAAAAATAAAACGCTAGTATCACCAATTAGTTATAACGTAGAGAATGTTTTAACTTAATTAGACTCGAATGTAATAAGGTTAAAATTTTATAAATATGATTTAGCCATTATTTTGAAAACTTTTGGTACTCAAAGTTGAATAAATGAGTGCCCAGTGACCATTTGGTCCAGCGGCATTATTCCCACCCATGTGGGGTGAAGTTCAGGGTTCGACTTCTGACATGAACATTTCTGATCTAATAGAATAAGATTTAGAATAGGATCTAAAAAAAAGTTGAATAAATGAGTCCATTGAATTTATGGTCTTTCTATGGATTAATAATAACAAATAAATTTAACTTTGAGAGACGAAACATTAGTTGTTTCCACGCTTAGACTAAACAATCAGTTTCTTTAAAAATAAAAGTTTTGTCGGAGACCATTTGGTCCAGTAGCATTGGGGTAGGGTGAAGTCCAGGGTTCGACTCCTGGCATAAGTATTTTTGATGTAATAGAATAGGATTTAGAATAGGATCTAAAAAAAAAAATTTTAGAACCCAAAAGGATTCGAGATTATTTCACCCAATGAGTATGCAATTGCCAACAAGATTGGTCAAACTACCATGATATATGGTTGAGCAAGTAATAACGGGCCAGAAGAGAATCTTAAACATATAGACAATGGATAAACAAAATTTTTATATTCACGAATAAACACATTACACTTAGAATTTACAACATACTAATCATAATATATATAATTGACAAGATTTGTATCACATCAAGGTCTGGGTTACACTACAGCAACATGTGGTCGAGGTTACCTTACTCCGAAATTTTTGCACAAACCATAAACGATTGTTCAAAGTTTCTATCATTCTAAAGTAGATCATCTAATTTTCGAATGAATTTCCAAAGGAGTTCATATTATTTGGTATCAGAGTTTAAACTATATTTTAGACTTTTTATCTTTACATTTATCATTTTTTTAATTTTAATTTTCAGATTCATTTTTGCACTAATAGTTTAGTACTCACATTCGTCAATTAATAGTTCTTTTGTGTACTTTGATCAATAAAAAAAAAGAGTTAGAGAGACTAAAATTTCATCAAAAAAAGGAAAAACAAATGTAATTTCTCCATTTTCTTGAGTTGGCTTCTCCATTTTCTTGAGTTGGCTCTCCCGAGTTGCTCCCGGAGAGATTTACCGCTAACAGAAGGGTTCTAGAGGAACTAGAGAGAGAGAGAGACGACATGAGGAGATAGATAGAAAGAGCAAGAATGGCAGTGAAGAAGAGATACAGAGAAGGTAGATAGAATAGAACTGTAATAATAGAGACGTCAGATGACAGACGACAATTACGACTAAATTAAATGCGACCATATCGTATCAAAGAAAGAGTTGTAGATTTGGAGGTACAAATATCAACTCACTTTTTCAGGCGACCGAACAGTAATATTACAATTAATCTGTTTGAGGCTGGGTTCTCCAAAAATCTCAGTGAAAGAGGGTGCTTGTTCAACAATAGGTTAACGTTGATTTGGTTCTCCCTCCACGAAGAAAGGCATTCAAGCAAAGGTATTGGCTTCTCAAATATGTGTTGAAGGCTTCCACATGCAACTATTGAAAATTATGAACGAATAATCCGTTTAGTGTAATGTAAATACTATTTCTTTGAAGTTATGTTATTTGGTTCTTCAAAAGAGAAGCACGAACAACTTCACATCTAACAGCTAGTCAGTTATAAGCAGAATTTGATCCAAGTGCTCGTAGAATTTTGTCGGTATTATTGATCGCAATATTCGTCTTCAATGTTATGCAATCCTTAACACATGAAATGCAGAACCAAAGAGTACGGCTGTGCATCTATTGAAAAAGCAGAATCCGACATAAAGGAAAATTCTGCAGCAATCACTGATTATTGCTTCAAGGGCAAGTAGTATGCATCATGTCAAGGATAATTCTGCAGCAATCACAAGAGCACAATGGCTTCAGTCCTGAACTTCTTTCTTCTTTTCACCGGATTTGAGGTACCATCCCAGCGAAGCAAGTGCTGTGATAGTGCCAGCTACGACTGCGTAGTTACGGTATTTGTCAGTCGATACTTTCTCAGTAGAGGCTCCTACCGTCGTGGATGAAGCACTTGCTTTTGCATCAGCTGCTGCCTCTGTTGAGCCGGGAGCAGCTTTGGCTTCTGGATGAGCGCCCTGCATAAGGCAACAGATTATCAGATCGAACTTCCATAGGGAAATCAAATAAATAAAAGGTTTGAGTTTCGAGCAAATTATAAGTCAGATGTGAAAAGACGGCTATGTAATCACCCAGAACGCAGATACATACAAATGAAAGGGGGATATTGCAAAAGCGAGGAAAAAAACTTAGAAAATATCCAGACAAAGCAAAAAAGTAACAAAGACCACAGCAACATGCTCATATTCGTTACTGGTGTAGCTATTGCCGAGGGTGAGATGCTAATTGCAAAGGGAAATACAAGTTACGGCATTCAATCCCGTGGCAGGAGACATGGAATTGACAGGAGCTGTACCCGTTTATAAGATATGCATTTGGAGCTTAAAGCGAGGATACACAAAAAAGGAGTAGAAATCAAACCTGGCGTGCAAGCTTCTCTAGTTTCTCTCTCTCAGTTTTCTGCAAGAAAACATGTTCTCAAACGAATCAAACATTGGAGGAGGAGCTATTGCAGTTTCAGAAGCACAGAGTTGACCACTTGCTTTTTGAGAAATTTATCACTTGCAAACTCACAACCAACGGTCACAACATTATTCAAATCACATGTCACAAATACCACAGCAAATCAAATCTGATAAATTCATGATGGATTTGACTCTGAGAGTTGTTTGCGACTTTGCGTGCCACGAAGAGTAAGCTAACGTTTCCACTGTAGAGTGTAGTCGTCACCCGAACCAAAAAATGAAGAGAAAAGACGGTCATTTTTGCACATTAGCTGAAAAAACCTAGCATGTAAACAACGACATCGATCCTGCATCTTACATGACCAAAGCAAAACAATTCAAAGAGCTCAGGACCATATATACAGCTACAATGAGAGAAAAATCAGTATTAACACTGAAAGAAAGAAACTATTTGGCCAAGATAGTGCAGACAGAACCTTGATGTAAACATTTTCCGCAGCTTTTTCTTCCTCGCTCAGAATTTTCCCACTGGATGAGAACCTTCGAGGGATATACCTCGCAGCAATCCTTGATGCCATTGCAAATGGTTACAGTACCTAAAAGTAAAGAGTAAGCTTCTAACAGCACTGTAAATTGACTGACAATAGACATTGGAATCCTTCAAAGAATATGAAAGGGGAAAAGGTTTCCTCCCGCATGACATGAAAACAAAATGCAAATGGACTCGAAAGCTCTAAAAGCATCTTAAACAAATAATCACTGGAAACCAAAAACACATATCAGTATATAACCATGAACAAAAACAAAGTTGAAAGTTCCAGAATAGGAAGGTTTCAGGTATTAACCAAGCACAAACTGACTGATATGTTTAAGGTTGAAGTTGAATATAGGGATTGAACAACTAATAGTCAATTAGCTGAGAACTTAAGAGCCTGCCTTTTGCATTTATCTATTGTTCCTTGTTAAACAGGAACCAGTTTCCATCATATGAATGAAATAAAACTGGCAAAAACGACGGGTGCCCAGAGCAGAAATCAACCATTAGGACTCACTAACCAGCACAGAAAGTAAGAAAAAACCAAAAGGACGCGGCACCGAGATTAACCACTCCCAAAAAAGACAAACATTTCTTTCTTGCTGAAACGAGACCATGCTGTGCTACATTTTGACATCGCGAAACTCGAAAGGCAAACAGGTGCAATCCAAGCATACAACCTACTAGCAAGAACGCTATACATTGATGGGATAGCCAGCCCATGAATTATCCCATCAATGAATTATGTCGCAAACTATGTGAACAGTAAAAGAACTCCCCAATACACAATTATTGCTCGTTAACAGGCACAACGAGCCTCGCCGATGCCACACGAAACACGCACATTCCAGCATGTGAAACCCTAGACTTAACTACCAATTTCGCACCTAAAGATACGGTTCGAAAGAAAACCAAATGCAATTAAAAAAGAGAAAGAGACAAAACCCAGAAGAGAAAACCCCTAAAATTGGGGGCCCAACAAGTCAAAATTTGATCCTGAAAGATGGTCACCGATCACGAAGTCCGAGGAGGATCGGAGCCCAGAACTCATATGAAAGTGGATGTACTTGTAAAGAGAAAAATGGAGAGATTTATAACAACGTGGAAACACGAAGAAGAGATAGGGCGGCCGAAACGACGACGGAGGAGCTCACCGGAGCAAATTCTCGGACGAGGCGGAGCTAGCTCAACGGAGACGGAAGAAATGTGTCGTTGGGTTCGCCAAGTTGTTCTTATTTTGATTTGCAAGTTTGGTATTTTACTCGTTAGTTACAGTGAATGGGCCCTGAACGGGATAAACTGTCTGGCCCACTTAGAGAAAAAATTTCTGTGCGGCTCTCGAACTTTTTGGTTTATATCTTATTATTTACATTTTTCTAATTTTCAGAAATTGTCTGCTTTTATATTGGAACAGTGTATTTAAAATAAAGACATCTGCTGAATCAATGTTGTTTCCAATAAGATGTTACATTAGTGTTTTTCAAAAGTCCAAAAAATTATTTATGTTCTTTTGGATTAAAAACCTTAACTAATACCAACCAAGTCCGAGGCTCTCATCTCCATATTTTGTTGACTCAATTTGTTAGAAATCAGACTTCGAATCCTAAACTACCGTGTTAAATTTTCGGTAAGGATTCTGTCTTCGTTTATAATAACGTAGAGGTACGCCGGTGTTGAAATCGCATGTGGTTTCAGGAAATAATAATAACAAAAAAAAAAAATTTCTCTCTCCCAAGCAATCAAGGCTCTTTTAGATCAACCTCATCAATAATATGATTTAGTCATGTAGAGGGATTACTAGAAGGATACGGATATTGATAGAATTCACACATATCTAATTAAAATTTTGGATTCATACCTTATTTTGAACTCTCAAATTTTTTAATATGAGACACATTTAAGATGTTTATCCGTAAGATTTACAAAATCTTTTAGGGTCTGATTCTCCGATTAAAAGCAAGATATTTTTCAGGGATAATTATCTTGAACTTCCTCGGATTTACTAAAATTATCGATTAAGTCTGTCTAGTTCTAAAATGTCAATTTTAGTCCCTCGAATTTGATGTAAGGGTATTATTTAGCCCATATCACCAGAATTAAATATTTTTTTTCTTGCCAAAGTGTACTTGAGTTTATTAAATTATTCTTGAGTTAAATATATTTTTTTCTCCCTGATAATCATCTTCACACATCTCCCATCTCTCGAACCAAGAACCTAGCGACACTTTGCAGTCCTCTGGCTTAAACAGCTCTCCTCCCTTACTTCTTTGGCTGAGATCGCCATAGTACACACCTCCTCGTTGATGTGGCAGAGCAGTTTGTTCAAAAGGTTGGTCTCATGGGTAAGGTTCAGGGTCCACTTACAATAACTCGGGTGGGGCCCAACTGACTCTACTTGGATGTGGCTAGGATTTGGCTCGGCCACTCTCGCTGTCCTCCTTCTTCAGTTGTTGAGGCCATGCGACAGTGTTCCGTTTCCATGGGTGTTCGTAGGTTAGTTGGGGGAGGATAAAGGAGTCGTCGACGAAGGCAAGGAAGAGCTTGGGGCAGAGGCGTCGGGATGAAAAACCATGTTAGATCAGGTTGCCTTTTCTTTTGATTTTTGGTTTCAGATTGCAGGTTTCTTGTTGACGAGTTTGATATGTAGCCTTGATTTTAATTTTGAAGGACTAATTAACAAAGATGTCAATTTTGATCCGTATCTAGACGAATTGCAGACATATTTTTTGAATGCTTTATTTTCAATTTGATACTTATAATTAGTTAGTTTTAAGATGGGTTATCTTGTTAGCTTGAATTTGAAGTAGGTGTTCATGAGAATTTGAAGACGGGGAAGGAGGGAGAAGGTAGGTTTGTATCAGGAAAAAATAAATTTTTAGCACTAAGGGTAATTTCATAAACTCAAGTATCTTCTAGTCAGAAAAAATTAAACAATTTCGGCGACTGAGACTAAATGATGTCCTTATAGCAAGTTCCGTGACTAAAATTGACATTTTAGAATTAAAAAAGATGAATCAGTGATTTCAGTAAACCCGAAAGGATTCAGGGACAATTATTCCAAAAAATTACGATTCCATTTATCTATTGACCCGGAGAGAGAGAAAATGTTGTTTTTGGTGAGGAAAAAAAAATTAAATTTTCATTAGGGTTAATGTAGTCATTTACAAATGACAAACTAAGATCACCAAAAAAAAATCCCTTTATTATTGTAGGATATACATGTAGTATTTATATAACTCCCTAAGATTATAATCTGTAAGGATATTGTCATAGTTGTCAATAGCGGCGCTATAGCGGAAATATCAGACCCCCTGCTATGCTTTTTTTCCTGCTATAGAGCGCTATAGCGGCATAATAGCGGAAATAGCGGCCCGCTATGCCATTTTAAGGGGGTCGCCGCTACGCGACCGCTATCCGCTATTGACTACCTTGGATATTGTACCATAAGTTCCAAAATCACCTAATTCGCAATATTTATGCCTCGAGGATTAGACAGTTGGAAACTTGGTGTAGTCTAACCAGTTTTGACGCTTATTGTCATCCTTTGTTTTGTTGTGTCGACCTTAGTTTCTTTCTTTGCTGATTCAAGGAAAATTGGTCTAGTTTGACCACTTTTGACGTTTATTGATATCCTTTGATTATTGCATCAAACTTGAAAGTTTCTTTGAGGAAAATTGGTGTAGTTTGACATTGTTTATATAACCCGACATTGTTTAGGTGAACAAACAAAGGATAGCAACAAGATACCAAGCAATTCTGGGAGAACAAGATCAAGAGTCTGAATGCTCTCAAGGAGCAAGGGAAAGATCCCTGCTGCCACAAATTTGGTGTCACTTTTATACATGCCAAGTTCAGGGAGGACTTTTGAGCATCTAAGTATAGGACATAATCTCCACAATGAGATATACAATCTTGTTGGTATGACACAACTTCTCTCTCTATTTTTCTTGAGGAAGATGCTAATATTTTGTTCTCATCTTCAAAGGTCGAATCATGGCAACGAGAAAATCTGGCTCTAGGCTTTACTTCTACGATTTGTATAATCAAGGACACAAGGTTCAAGTATTCGCTAACTCAAGGTATTCATATATTTTCTTTTGAGTGTTGCTATATTTTTTAATGTAGTATTCTAGGTATTTTCGGGTATCTAGTTCTATTTAAATGAAATTTGTCTAATTACAAGATAAGAAATAGGAAGATTTCTTTGAGTAGGATAAATACATTATCAAACTCGCAAGCAAAAACGTTTATGTATCCAACTCAGGGACCTACAATGCTTATGCTTGGACAATATTTCTCATATTCTAACATTTGGGTTTTTTTTTCCGAAATAGTATTAATATTCATAGTTGATTACGAAAATAATACTCAAAAAATTAATTACCAAACGGGTGTCCACGTTGGACAGTAGAACCAAATTACAGAAAAATTTACCCGTGACTACCAAGTCACGGAAAAAAATCCGTGATTGACCAAGTTACGAATTTTTTTCGTGATTTAGTATTTTTTATTTTTTAAAAAATCTAAAAAAATTAAAACCAATTAAAACCAATTAAAAAAATTTAGAAAAAAAATTAAAAAATTAAAAAAAAATTATTAAAGATTTTTTGAATTTTTTTCAAAATTTTTACTTCGAAAATCATGCATACAGAATTTCAACTCAATCTGAGTTATATCAAATTTCCTATGTCTTAATTTGGTGACCTTAGTTTAATATGAGTATTTACAAACATAATAAATTATTTAATCAAGAATTAATTTTATGATCCTATTGTATTTGCAAATTCGGGGTGTAACAAAAACAATCTCATTGAAAACAAGTTAAATCATAATAAATTGTTCTTTGCAAATGTCGCTGGACCTTAAAAACCTGATTGTCTCCTAAAATAAGGCATTTTAGGGGTTGAAATTTTGCCGAATTGCCACACATAGATCTCAAAAAATTATGTGGATTCAAAAAATTTTCTTGAATCAAATATCTGAGTACCAAGATATTATTTTTGAAAGATTTCCACATAATTTCTTTACTTGAGTTTCTTAAAAAAAATAAAAAACCCATAACTTGGACCAAGATACGGGAAAAATACCCGTGTTTTGCCAAGATACGAGTTTTTCCATGTCTTGGCTCTGAAATTTTTTCCCGCCACTAGGTAATCACGGGTAATTTTCCCATGTCTTGGTCCAAGTCACAGGAAAATTTTCTGAAAATCCTCCGTGGACACCATTTCTGTAATAAAAAAATTTTGGGGTACTATTTTGATAATTTTGTATGAATAAGAACACCAAAATAAAAAAACCCAACATTTCACGGAAAAAGCTCTAGTCTCTAGAGTTGTCTCAAATAACTAAACGTCATATCTAGAATGCGGAAAAGTCAAACTACCTAATGGTAGAAATTGTTCTTTGCTTAGAGGAAACTAGATGGACGAAGCAAATTATTTGATAGTGTAAAATCTTACATCAGAAAGGGGGCTTAGAAGATTATATTTTAAATGTTACTTCTTGTCTCTCCTAATGCAAAACCAAAATATGGGAGTTAACCTCGTTATGGTGAGTGAAATTCATGTGTTGTCATACTGTCTTCACTCATTGCCTATGCCAAATGATAATTCAGCATCCAAATTGGAAGTGATTCGGATTAATGTTTACTGTCAAGCTAACTGAATTTTGTAAAATACTATTTTAACAGACTTTGCCATGATCATCAGGTACTACATAAAAGGACTTCTACAATAGAATTAAGTGTTTTGATTTAAACTGTCTTTTAGTAGCTCTCTTTTGTTTCCTCTTCCTTACTATTTGTCATTTGTAATTTGCACATGTTATCCTGTTTATTAGTTTTTGTTTGTCACCAAGACACTTACTGGTAATATCGTTTTTAGGATTTGATGATAAATCTCCACATTTGCGTGATATTTGATAGGAGAGTCAAAATTATAAAGTTTGTTAAGAGCTTTCTAGATGAGCAAAGTCTTATGGAGGTTGGTGAAAGCAACATCTTTATAATATTTACTCTCTTTTGAGTGATTAGTATTTTTGTGATTTTTCCATTATACTATAATTTTTTTTTTGTTTACATTTAGTTTAAGACTCCCATCTTGAACATTAGTATAGGAGGCAGTGTCGCTATAACATTTCCCACACATCATGATGAGTTGGATGCCAACATGAGATGTGATTTGAAGAACTTGTTGAAGATGGGTATGCCTAGAATATCATAATCTCACTAATTAAGTAATTTTATATCTATAATAATGCGGAAGTAGACATAAACACATAATCGCACCACCTAATTAATTTTATATTTTAACAAAGAATATCAAACATAAAAAAAATTAAATTATAATAATGTGAAAGCAGACATAAACACATAATCACACACACCATCTAAGTAATTTTATATTTTAACAAAGAATATAAAACTTAAAAAAATTATAATAATATGGAAGTAGACATCTAAAGTTATTCAAAAAATGATTGGTGTAATTATTATAATTTGAATAAGGACGAGATATTTCTTTAGAAACCATGTTAGCCCTAAGCGATTAACATTCATTTCTATGCACAAGTGTCGAAGAGGACGAATGCTTGGAGAGCTGAAGAGGCGAAGAAAGCTTGCGAGTAGCTCCGAGAGGTAGGGCTGAGTGCAAACCCGACCAAAACCTGTAGCACCGAAAATCCGACCAATCCGAAGGATGGTCATTACTCAACTCGACCCAAAAAATGGGTTGATAGGTTCACGGTCGGTGTAACTCACCTAAGTGCATAAGTTTTGAAACATCGATAACCCGCCAACCCGACCTCGTAGGGCTGAGTTGAGGAAGATCGACGATGGCGGAAGGTTCAATAGGCTCCTGAGAGATGCCGAGAAGTTATCGAATGGCGACGATATACGTGCGAGGAGATCCTCTCGCGACGGATTGTGGTTGAGTTCCTGAAGCGCATCAAAGCCGAGAAAGGGCTATCAAGGGAGGGTCCTTCCGCCATGGGAGGGCCGCCAAGGAAACCTAGAACTTCTGTGCAGACCATGCCGCTCAAGAAACATCTCCATCTCGACAACGAAACGGCCAGTAGTAGCAGCCACAGGGAGACCCAGGAATCGAGTCGAACCCGAATTGCAGAAGAAGAAGAGAGGAAGAAGGCGATCAAATACTCGCCTGAGCAGGTGGAGCAGTTGAAGCAGAAGGGCATACGCCTTCCCCTAGCGCTGAAGAATAGGCCCAACATTTGTTTTTATGTGTCTAAGATACGTCGGTTTCACGAACACCGACACACCGATGCCCACCATCAGCCCGCCAACCCGTCGGTAAAGATAATAATAATGATGAATCGATGCTGGATTTGGTGACTTTTTTCATCGGCGTCGGCATGAAATTAAGCCAACAGTAACACCGACCAATAGTCACCCCTGTCGAGAGATGACGGTTATTTCTTGAAATAGAAGAGGATTGTTTATAATGGAGGGAGAAATGGCTATTTGACAGTTTTCAAAAGTCCTAGCCAAGATGGTAAAGGGCCTGGGCTGGTTGTTGAAATTAATTATTCAACAATATTTAATATTGTTATATTTTTAGTAATTTATATTATAAATTATGTATAAGATAAAAATGACAAATGAAATAAATTGATGATTTTATGTCCAATAATTATAAATAAGTATCATTATTCAATTCATGTATTTGCAAATGATTTCTAAAGATTCATTCGAGCAATATTTTTTTGTAAGTGAATAAATTAAAATACACGAATTTCGAAATGAATTTCACGCTCTCCTCCCCTCTTCGATCTTAATTACTTACACCTATTGTGCTCGGACGCAAATTTGTAACGATCACTTTATCATATGGGTTTTATATTTAATTGAATTTCTTCCAATTTTAGCTTAAAGTTAAACGTTGTTGGATTTTCAAACCCATAATATTGTCAGATTTTAAACTTTAAACCTACTTGAATTTTAAAGGTATGTGCCGGTGGAGTAATATCTAATTTAGAATAACTTCAACAATATTTGTTATATGCATTAAGCTTGAACCAATACCTCCAATATTCTTATCAATTATATCCATTGACAACAGAGGTAACTTTTACGATAGTTGCTTGTTTCCACATAAGTATTATTTAATTTTATATTTTATATTTTAGTAATTTGTGAATTTAAATTGGTATCAACATAAGATGTGTATAAATTAAAAATATTTAGGGTTTAAGCGTTGATATTGTAATTATTGGGTAAAAATATACATTTCAAAAATAAATTGTCCCTAATTGCACTAATTATATTTTATATTTTATATTTTAGTGATTTGTGAATTTAAATTGGTATCAACATAAGATGTATATAAATTAAAAAATATTTAGGGTTCAAGCGTTGATATTGTAATTATTGGGTAAAAATATACATTTCAAAAATAAATTATCCCTAATTGAACTAATTAATCCGTAAACATGACATAAAAAATAACAAATTATCCACATGATATCTATATGTACTTTTTCCTAGAGAAAAAACCACCATAATTTATTCACAAATAACAGAGCTAAGTGACATTTTATGACCAAAAAAACGCAATTTTCCCGCTGGAAGTAAAAAAAAAAGACTAAAATCATTAGGTAGCATAATGGAAATATGCCATGGCTTGATTAGGCTTTCCGGTGCGAAAATATAAAATCCCATTGAGACGACAAGAAACCTTAATAAAGGTTAAACCTTTACACCTTCAAATCTACCAGAGCAGTAGAGCGACCTGAGAATTGGGTAAGTTTCTCGTCTGCTGGCATCTGGGTTTTCACTGTGAGAAGTTTTTCTTTAGCCTTCTAGTTGGAATTGGTGGCTTTAACTGTTGATAGGAGAGGTAAAGATTGGAACTTTGGCTGGTTTAATGGTTCTGTTCCAGCTTACTGAAGTTGTTTAAGCAATATACCTGCACTCTTTTAAGTTGACTTTGTTTGAATTGTTCCCAAAGCTCCATGATTAGTGTGGAATGGAGTGGAGTGGTTTTGTTGATGGCTTGATGGTAATGGCATGTTGGTGTGCTCAAAATGTGGCATTGTAGCTTTCAATCTGTCCCGGGTTCTTTTTTGTACGAGATGGAGGAGATGGGGTTCCGGTGGAAATGTTAGAAGTGCAGTGAGAATGATATGAGCATCCTCTTTTAGACCATGAGTGCCTTGGTAAAGCCTGCCACTCTGTTTTCTGTTCGAACTCATTGTTGGAGAGAATCCCACATTTATAGTTGCAAGTGAGTTGGGCTGGTTTATAACTGCAGAAGATCCACCTATTCATTGCTTTATGGTTTTGGGTAGGATATGGAAATTCCTATGCTCAAGAGTGAGTAATGTTTATGTTAGAGGCTCGGGTTGGATTGAGTGTGAGAGGACCAATATTGTATGGCATCTTTGACTCTGAAGTGACGAATTCGCCTGACTGAAGTCCTAGTTGTCCTAGTTTTGAAATTGTCAAGTTCATGCTTGTCACTGTACCACGCTTGTATTCTAGCCAAACCTTAGGTCTTCTCTCATTTAATGTCGTTGTCCACTTGTACTTCTGCTTTTCTGACCAATTCGTCAAATTCCTTGGTGATCAGATGTGTTTTCCTTTATTTTTTAGATAAGAAAGATACAGTTTTGTTTGCTTGTTGCAGCTCGTTCGGAATGCATAGTAAATTGAGAATACTTGTGAACGAGATAGCTTACTCACAAGATCAGTCTAAGCTATCTGCAGTCCACCATGCTTTAATCCCATTGCTCTCTGTTGCTTCCTCTCTCTACAAAGTTGCACTCTGCAGTCGGTGGTGGCTGTACCACCTTGGCATTCTCTCTTCCCATCGGTACAATCCCTGAGATCCCCTTCCTCTATTCTTTAAGCTAAAAAAAATGATATATTGCTTCTTTCTTTGAAGGTTACCCGTCCCAGTGATAAGTGTTGGAAACTTGACTTGGGGAGGCAATGGCAAGACGCCGATGGTTGAGTTTGTCTCCCACTCATTAATGGACTTTGGAGTTTCACTCCTCATTCTTACAAGGGTCGTGTTACTTCTCAATTTTATTTCTGATTCCTCAATTAGATTCCTCTGATCATTGCTCATTTTTCTATGATATACGGCATGTGATTTTCTCTTATTGCTCCGGGACGATGTTGTTGAACTGATTTAGATTTCCTGATTGTTGTCATCTTCCCATTATCCATTTAATGTTATCTTCCCTGTCGCTTTGGAAAGGATATTTGTTCACCCCTTTTATCTATTTGTAAATAACGCTAGCTGGGTTGCATCTAGAAGCCATTTCCTGTTTGCAACGTGGAATTGTAATAATTGACGCATGATGCTTCATAATCCTTTCAGTGAAATTTGAAAGAGTTTAGATAGTCACAAGTCGGAGATCATGCCTTCCATTTTAGATTGTATCAGTATGCAGTATCTAGTGGTCCTCACTGATGAGTTAATAGTACTGACAAAGAGGGTGTCCTTAAAATGGCGAGTCTATTTTTGTTGACATCAGGGTTACGCTGGTGGAGATGAAGCAAAAATGTTGACGAGGCATTTCATTGGTAAACCAGTCAAAGTTGGTGTTGGAGCTAACCGAAGTGCCACTGCCATTCAGTTTCTGAGAAAGTACGGTTACGTTGATTCAAAAGTTTGCCTACTGGATAATATATATCCGGAAGGGAAAAGTCAGTCTAATTTGGAGAAAATTGGTGCTGTAGTTCTAGATGATGGAATGCAGGTAAACTTGTCTCTTTGCATGTCCATGTCCTTTGTATTCCGTAATACAAAATTATCTTTCCTTTTTCTGGAAAAATTGTTCTTAATGTTAGAATTTCCATATCCAATCCAAAACTTTAAGGTAGTGAGTAGGTGGATTCTCCCACCTTATAAAGCAACCCATCTCAATGGAGATTCTAACATGGTATTAGAGCGTGTCGATCTCGTGCTCATTATTGAGCTCACATGGCCCTCGTTTGTCGCACTTTTGGTGAAGTCAAATCCAGTGCAATCTTCAACCCGATGTGGGTATCGTTTGAGGGGGCGTGTTGAGAGTGTTGTCCCACATCGGTTATAACATGTGGGATGGGCAAGTTTATTAGTGTTGGAAATCCACCAACCCATCAACTTAAGGTTTTGGGTTGGATATGGAGATTCTAACACTTAATACTCTTACAATTAGAAGAGGTTCAAATATACAACACATTTTCTTTGTAGAGATGCTATTGCCATTATTGCAATCCATGTAGTACTTGGTTTAGAGTGATACTAACGTCTGTGTTCTTTTATATCGAAGATAGCATTGGAGTTTGCAGCGTGACCTTGAGATCGTAATGGTTAACGGGTTAACGCCATGGGGAAACTGCCAATTGGCTCCCCTTGGACCCTTGAGGGAAACTATGTCAGCATTGAAAAGAGCAGATGCTGTTGTAGTACATCATGCAAACTTGGTAGACCATCTGATTTCCTCCTTATTCTGACCGTGTTTTGACCACAAGAGACTTCAAGTTTTTTCACGACATCTACTGCAGGGTGCATGATATACTTTGTTAACACCAATAACCTGAATTAAAGCTTTCACGCAGGTTACAGAAAAACACCTCAGTGATGTTGAGTTGACGCTTAGAGAAGTTACAGAACCTCTTCCCATCTTCTTCACAGGAATGTTTGCCTCACATTTCTTTGAAGTTGGAGATATCCATGCTAAAATGCCCCTTGGTTTTTCTCATGATGCTGTTGTGCTGTGTGTATCGGGAATTGGTTCTTCAAATGCTTTCGTCCAGGGTATGAGGAAGGTATTTTTGCTTTCTCTAACTTGAAATTATACCTTGTAAAATCTGTCAGTCAAATACGAATCTGTTTATCTCACTTCATATGTTGGGAGATCATATCTAATATATGTCTCCATGTCAAAAGGCTATGATATACTCATGGTTGTAGTTAGCCTTTTGTACTTTGATCCCCCTTTTATAACTGTCTTGTTTATGACTATATGCATGATATCGGGCATTGGACTGCAGGTTGGAGCACGCTATGTACATCAACTCGATTTCTGTGATCATCACAACTTTCAACAAAAGGTATCTTTCGTATACCCCTCGGGCTTACTTCTTGGTCAAGTTCTTCATGCAATAAAAAAACTTCACAACTGTAGAAATCCTATGTTTTCCATACAACTGTTCAACTCACCAAACCGAATCCATGTCTTTTTTTGCTGATTGCATACCCATCTCGGTGCCTTGCGTGTCGTGATCCTGAAATTTCCTACTCTGAACATACGATGGATCTTGGATCCAGCTGAAATTCAGCAATTCTTTTGTTTTCCTAAAGTCACTTTTGACTCTGTAGGATATCGAAACTATCAAAATTAAGCTCCAGGAGCTAGAGGACGCGCTTGGTTCCAAGCCAGTTGTCGTAATAACAGAGAAGGTAAAGATTGATCTCTTTCAACTCTGAAAATTCTTTTGCTAGCTTCTCCTTGAGACGATCGTAAATATTTGCTAGCCACATACAATGTAGTTCGTAATTCGGCTGGACATGCCATCTGAAATATGGTTTCGAATGTCGGAATGGAAACAACACGAAGTATGCAGCACTTAAAATCACCAACCCCGAGTGTTTCTACTGTCATTTTCCTTCTTTGGTTTGTTTAACTGGTATGTGTTACTAGGATTACGATCGCGACCCGGGGATTTTCAGTCATTTGTCTCCATATAAAGTCCTGGTCCTCTGCTCGGACCTGCAGTTCATTCATCGCGGAGGGTTTGCGGAGGACGATTTCAAAGCATTGTTGAAGGAGCTCCTGGATGCTAGATTCTCAGGTTCATATGAAAGGCGCCGAGATTGAGCATAAACTGTGGTTCAGTGTAACAGAATGAATGCCCTTTCCATTCTTTAGTCAGTTGCTAGACCTGAAGCAGGTGAATAGATTACCAGTTTGTTTGTTTTCGTAAACTGTAAATTAGAAGTAGGGATGGCAGAAATGCCCATATCCTGTGGGTCGGACCCTACCCTTACCCCGTGGGTCGAGGGTCTATTGACTTTGACTGGGTCTAGGGTAGGGTATGGGTATGGGTTTATATTTAAAGATAGGGTCGAGGGTAGTGTATGAATCTATGAATTTTTACCCTACCCTTACCCTTTTACCCTAATTTAGACCTTACCCATAACCAGATCCTAACTAAATAATAATTAAACTCTAATTAGATTTATTATTAATATTTTTTATTTATAAAATATAATATATTACTTAAATATTTTGAAATATAATCTACGAAATTGACTTTTTTTAATTATTTTTAGTGATCTATAAGATATTTCTTAATAAATTTTAATATATTTATTATGATTTAGTTAAATTATACTAAAAAATATATTGTATTTAATTCGAGGGTCGTACCCTGTAAGACCCTATAGACCCTACGGACCCTAAGGGTAAGGGTATGAATCTAGTAATAAAAAATCTTAAGGGTCTAGGGTAGGATATGGGTCCGACTTCTTAAACTAGTGTATGGGTAGGGTCGTACCAATATCCTACCCGACCCTACCCATTGCCACCCCTAACTAGAAGGCCTGTAATATTATGGTGGGCTGAAACCAATTTGACTAAATGATATACTTGAACTTATTTCGAGCGTTATATTATGTTGTATCATGACATATCACTAATTTTATTAATTATTATATATTATTGACCTCAGATCTAGATTTTTTCTTGGTTGATGTTTGTATTTGAATATAACGAGTTGTATCGAGTGGGATGATATGTTAACAATAGAATTAGTGATTGCATTGGCATTGATATGTCGTTAATATGTGGATAATATTAATGATATTCATATGGCATACGAGATAATTTAAATAATTTAAGTTAGAAGATGCTAATTGTGAATAAGTAAAACATCCGTCATCACAAATTTTAAAAGCACTAAACAATGAGGTATCAAATCACATTGACTTACAATCAAATTAGTTTCCATTTTAGATGTACTCGATTGCCCAACATCTGATCTTTGTTTCTGGCTCGGTGGCGCTTTGCGCGAAGAATTTTTACATTCTGGATATTGAAGTAATTTTATTGTAGTTATAATGAATGACCTGTTAATATATATTATTTATATATATTCGAATAATTTGAACAAATATTTAAATAAATTTAATGAGGAGTTCACGGTGTCATCATCTTCGGTACATACTTAGATACATGCAGAGCCTCCATTCTAGTTGCAAACTCTACAAACGTGTCTTGTCTTCTTTGTCCAGAAACAACGAACGCCGACAAATTATACCGACACGAACTACCTGGCTCGTAGCTTCTATCCCCCGCGTTAAGTTAAGACCGAACTGCGTGCTAACATCACTATATATTTAGATTTATTCGGATCAGATAGTATCAACTAAAAAACGTACCTAACCCAAAATCACTTTGATCATTTAATATATATAAACATCAACCATAAGATCACCACACAGAACCCATATCATCCAATACCTAATAATTTAATTATATTATACTTTCAAAGTTCCAATCTTTTTTCTTCTTTTCCAAAAATGGCAAGACCATACCAATCTTCCTATTCTCAATCCTACGCCCCTTCAGCCCCATCCTTGCCTCCTCCTTCCACCTCTTATAATTACAACGACCAGTCGTCCAGCTACTGGCAGCCGCCGCCTCGTGCTGATCATGGGTTCCCGCCGGGGACCCACCCGGAGGTGGTGAGGAGCTTCGAGATGGTGGACGGAGACCGGAGCGGGTTCATCGACGAGAACGAGCTCCAGATGGCTCTTTCAACTGGGTACCACCGCTTCCAAATGGGTACCATCCGCTTGCTCATGTTCTTGTTCAAGAATCCCAATGATGGTCTCCGGATTGGTAATTCATTTTTTTCTTAAGTAAAGTTCCTTGCTTTTGTATTTTGCGTTATGGTTCTTTTTGTAAGGTGAAGATAAAACAGTTCACAGAGTTTAGTTTGAACCTTGTACATCCGTCATTACAAGAAAGTGAAAGTAGAATAAGGCGAGGGAATTAGCATGGAGTTTTGGAAATCTAGCCAATAGGTTTGGGGTAGTGTTGCCACGAATCTACTTACTAAAATAACGGGAGAATTAAGTTTGGTTATATTTGTCCTAGTGGTAAGATGCAACCTTTTCAAGTACGTCGAGTTCGAACTTTGTGAATGAATCCATACACCCTGCAGAGAGCCACCACCTTTTTAGGCACAAATTCTTGGATTAGTCGTTTGTCGACGAAGAAAAAGACAGTTCTTTCTACCTCCTTCTTCTATCTGATCAAAGCATTAGAAAATGTTCATTTCGTGAAGTTCACAATGGTGGCATGTATAATGGATGGTTGGATTGGTTGACACAAACCATGAGTGATTTGCTTGTGGGACGTTAGTTTAGCTATTGATGTTGAGGACGTTGTGACAACTGAGGTAGGAAGTTTAATACTATGAAACTCTTTAGGTGGATGAGGACAGCAATCATCTTGTCTTATTGTTTGATATGGGTGCGATATAAGGAAACACTTGGCATGTCTTGTTGGTTGATGTGGAGTTCCTGTGATTTAAGATGAGCCTTGTCCTGTTAAGTTAAATTCTGACGTTCACCTCTGTAAGGATTAGGTTCATGATTCTTCTTCTTTTCTACCCTGTCAAAACTCATATTTTGACTTGTGCCTTGCACATTCTTGGTTTTGATCCTTGGAAGTTACTGCGTAGGCCAAGTCTTTTGCATCTGCGTATTTGTTTCCTTTGTGTACTGCACTTTTCTATCTGTTTGTCTTGGGGGTCTAATGACGTTACACGTTGATAATTTCAGGTCCAAGAGAATTTGCTGCTCTGTGGAGTTGCCTCGGTCAATGGCGGGTGAGTGGTTCCACTCTGTAATTTTTTATGGTGATCATCAATGTATGCTGTCTCCCACCTCTCTACCAAAGGAAAATAATAGAACAAGGACGTTGAAACAGATTCATTTTTATGAATGGACTGCAAAACATTCATCTCATACTGATTTAGATTCCAAATGCAATCCTTTTCTATCCATACCCCTGCACAGTATTCCCTGTGGAGCTCATTTTGGAGCTTGAACCCTTGCGTTTGAAACTTAAGAGTTGGAGAAGTTTAGAATTTGTTTAGACTCACTCAAAATTAATGAGTTCTCCAGCATAGGTTTTTTGTTTTGGATTCTCATTATTTTTAGACACAAAACAACCAGATTACTGGAATCGTTGAGCAATTTGTGAAGTTTTCTTAACTTTGACTTGTCCACAGTTTCCAGTAGCTGAAAAACCTGAAACTGTTTCATGATTTGCCGTTGGTTTTGTTATTTTTACATTGGCACTGACGAGAAGTATGGTAACTTGCCTTCACAGGCAACATTTGAGAGATATGACAGAGACCGTAGCGGAAAGATAGATCTGTTTGAGCTGAGAGATGCTCTCTACGGCCTTGGCTATGCCTTACCACCTTCTGTTCTCAAAGTCCTGATTTCCAAATACGACGACGGAAGTGGTAGAAAGATTGAACTGAATTTTGATAGCTTTGTTGAGTAAGTTTACTTCATGTTTAAGCTCCAATAATTTGCAAAGATGGTTTTATGACTTCAAATCTGACTCAATTTTTTTTTCTCTTTTATCGTGATTACTTGCAGATGTGGCATGATTATCAAGGTGAGACCACAATTCTCCACCTATTAGCTCTCTGCCTCGTCTTTTGATCTCGTCGTTTTAGAATCTGACTGCAACTGAAACTGCTGCAATTTGCAGGGACTGACTGAGAAATTCATGGAGAAGGATCGGCGTTATTCCGGATCCGCCACTTTTAACTATGACGAGTTTTTGACCATGGTCATCCCGTTTCTTGTAGCATATGACTGATAAAGGATCTTACAACCTGTGAATGTTTGGTGTCTTTCTAGTGGTCGATTGTTTCATTTTTTTTTTTCCGGACGGAATGCAGCTTGTACATTGTTGTTGAGAAACTTTGTGTGTATGTGTGTGTGTGTATATATATATATATATTCTGTAAAGTTTGGTTTCAAGAGAACTTGTTGCTTGGAATGGAAGATCTCAATTGATTGAACTTAGTGCTGATATATGATGATGTCCTTGTGGGAGGAACAGAGATGTGAAGGGAGAGATGAAACTTGCCAAACTGTTTCGGACGTGAGGCGCTTTAACGTCGCTTGGTGTGCCATTGATTCAATGATGTCTAGGGGCATTGAGGTAACCGACAAGGCTCAGGCTTTTTTAATAGCCTGAAGGACAGGTTTGAGCCTGATGTTATCGTGGACACGAACCTGTCCAGGCGCGCGGGTGGTGCCGCGCGGGGAACATCCCGGAGGCCGAGCGGGGTTCTGAGGAGATGAAATATATATAACAAGTTGATGCCCCAACTCATCCAACCTTTAACATATACCAAGTGATACAGGGGAAAGCTATAAACCAAGAATTCTTTCCCAGAATCATCCAAGATACATACAGCTTGTAAAGGTGATGATGATAGGGTCTGATGTTGAAACTTGGGATAAATTAACTTCAAACAATGGAATTGAAGGCCTCCAATGTGTTAAATCTGCAAATGAGTCAGCTTGTTCTCTGTTAGTATGTCATTTTAACAGCCAAAAGACTTGTAAAAAAGCTAGAATACATGGTCCAATGTGAATGGCCCATTTCAGAACTATTATTCGCATCTTCTGTTACGTATGCAACTACAATGACATGCAAGCTGCAATTTATAAACAATTAGATTTTCCGAGAAGCGTCTCTTTGCTTGTTGACGACTCTTCGATTTAGGAAGCGTGGGTTAGGAGGCGTGATGTGATATCTGTGCAGTATATCCATATTCAAGATGATTTTAAATAACATTTTTTAAGACTCGAACTTTAATAGTAACAATGGTTTAGATCAACTACTGAGAAAATTATTTTAAACAAACTCAATAGTGTTTTTGAAGCATCCGATGTGAATAACTGTGCACAAGAACAAATAATCGTTTCGTACTAGAAATTGGTTGCCATCATAGGATACGACTTGTGACCTAAGTTGTTAGATATGTCGAAGCCAACCTGTGCAAGTTAGGTTAGTGCCTTGCCTAATATAACAACCATTTGGTAAAACTTCTATTCATGACCCTAAAGTGGGGCACCTCCATTGTGGACCTACCGAACAAACAGCTAAATATTATAGACAAAATAGAAGGTTATGAAGATGATGGTGATAGGCCAGGGGTTGGGTAGCCAGCTGCAATGAGGAAGGGTCGAGTGGAATCTGGATATATATCAATCTTATCTTGTAAGAATGATGTTTGTCCATGATGGTGAAACCCACTAGCCAACTTTATGCTCAATAGTATCATCTTATGTTTACACAATGATGAGCATCTCAACATTTTGGTCACCAAATCAATCATCGGTGTTAGATTAATTCAAATGATAAAATACTTGAGTGTCTTTAAATTGCTAAAAGGATTATCACTTTATGACAAATAAACGGTACTTAATTCTGAATTATTCGTGACATCAATGATGTAACACAAAAATATTGGTCTTTTCAAGACGCCATCATATTGTTTGAAGTTGTCAACTTGTCATGTTTCGGAATCTTGTAAGAAATTCGATCATTTATGCCAACTCGAATCGGTGATTAAGACGTATATATACATACAATAAGGTGGTGATGGTTGGTAATTTGAAAAGATCACCCTTTTTCGCCTGCTGATGCAAATTCATTTTCCGAGTCAAAGCAAAACAAAACAGAAAAATTCCATGCAGAGACATGGATGGTGGGTCCCAAAACTGATTGCAGCAAGTTTGTACTTTTGTCTTGCTGAAGATAAAGAGGAATTTTGACAGGGAAAAGATGCAGAACAAAGTATGATTGGAGGAGAAGATGACGATGACGAGACGTCATCTTCGGATTATATATGCATTTTGTAACCACTACACATGAGACTAAGATGCCATGATCATTGTGGGAGAAGCATCCAGGTACATGCACTAGGCAAACAATCACAATCACAACCACCAAGGGATGCAAAAGTGCAACTGATGTAGCAGAAAGGTGGTTCCAATATCGAAAGAAGAATATTTGAAGATGAGATGAATGGTTTTTATATGGAAAAGTTAAGTAGTATCTAGAGGGTCAACTGATTCAGGCAAATTTCTAATCAAAATTTCTTACTGCTATCCTCAAATCTCTATGATAATGTCCGTGCAGCTACTCGGGTAGAAGACGTATAATGACTGCAATTTAAATGAATTCTACAAAAATGAATCATCTTCAACTTCATATAGCCATAACTTAGAGAAATTCAGATTTCATGAGCTCTCACCAACAATGACTCCTCTTGCAGCTATGTGATTTACAGGTATCTCTTTGGCTATTGTTGAATCCGAAAACCTTGTTAGCTCATATTAAGTAAGTTGTAAAGAGAACGAGCAGGCCGAGAACAGATAAAGCCTGAAAAATGATACAAAACCAGTCAAAATTCAAAATATATGATACGAAGCATAAATTTGAATCATGGCTAAAGTTTCATAAATATTGTAAATCAGACTCACTTGTAATTTGGTCGCGGATGAATAAGTTAAAACCGGAAGATAACCTTGTAACCCAACATTGTAAACCGGGGAACCATCAGGATAGTAGAGGCCGTAGTTTCTTTCCGATGATGGACCAGGCTTCAAATCTTCATTGAAGAGTGCAAAAAAGTGTACGTCGATAGGGACAGACGGTTTTCCCGGTGTTGCTTGCTTCTCTTGTATTCTCCTCAAGAGATTGCCATTATAAAGTCCTGCATTTTCCGGGTTAGCCCCTGCCTCATCAGAGTCTCCTTTAGAAGGCCAACCTGTCTCCGAAATCCTTACTTGAATATCAGTATGGCCCAGTGCTTTGATGGCCGCATAAACCGCATCTATCTGAGCATACAACATATTATCATAGACCAAGTTTGTGGTCGGATCGGTCATCCCTTGGTTAGGCTGGAAAAGAACATATTCCAACGAGACCTGACCTGGGCTGTCCTTGTATGCAAAATATGGATACGCGTTAACAAGGAAGGGTGAATTGATTTTGGAGTGGAAATTCAAAAGAGGTTGCATATATACTGCAATATCTTCCCTAAAAGTCCCGCTCGAAGGAGGATAAGAACTACCCAAGACGTCAAGTGAATGTGCGGATGTCACAGTAACCTGTTTATCCAGTCCGAGATTCACCAGAGCCGTGTACACCATTTGCATTGCTGGGAGGAGATAACTCATCAGCTGGGGGTCGGATTTAAATACCTCGTTCCCGACTAGGATGCAAGTGATTCTGGTCTGAGGAAGGAAAGTCTGAACATGTTGTTGAACCCAATTCTGCGCTTTGGTCAGATCACTCATATTCTTAAGGTACTCGTTCCCTAATCCAACAATGAACTCGACGTTCATATTCGCAAAGGCGAGAAGAACGTTCGGATCAGCATCGTACAGCTTTACTCTGCTGATGTTGAGGGATTGTAGCATCATTGACACACGGGAGGGTGAAGGCAGGTTGTTGGCAATCTGGCCATAGTTGATTCCAATGCCTAGGCCATGTACTTGGATAAGTGAACCTGAGAAAACAGAAGATACCCAAATTAGAAAGATCAATTTATCCCAATCTCATAATGAAGAAGCATAAAGAAAATGCAAAATCAAGCATCAATCCTTTTCTCTTCTTTCTCATAGAACAGAGAACTCAAGAGTAGACAAAGAACTAAGAGAAGACAACAAACAACACCAAACTGAACCTCAACTTCACTATATCCATTCAAACTATATTTAGTTCAACGACACAAGGAGTTAACGAATTGATAAGAGTTCCAGGGTTCGATCCTTGTCGGGTGTAATAATGGTGTAAAAATTAAGTATTTACCAATAAAAAAACTTTGTATATCCAACCAAAACCATAATAGCAACCAAAATCTTCAAGAAATCTGAAGAAGCAAAAACCAAGATTCAAATCTCAAATAAACCAGCAACTGCAGATCAAAGCAAGCATCTTTCCTTCCACAGCCACATAAAGTAACAAACTTGAACACAAACTCAGCTACCCACTAAGACAACCAACATCCACACCAATTCACAAGAACTCGTGTTCCTGAAGTCTCGAGTTCAAATTTTACGAATTGAGAAAAACATCACTACATCACTTGATAGTGACTCCAGATAGTGATCGACTCTCAATATTAGAGATTCACCTGAAATTGGGAGAAGCAAGACGAGCAGTCTAAGCAACAACCAGACACAAGAAGAAGACCCCATAATTGTTCTGGGACCTCCTTGTTGCTTCAACAACCGACTTCCTCACCGCCCTCACTTTCTTCCCAGCTCAAGTTCCAACGTTATAAATAGCTGTATCACAAGTTTTTACGGTTCTGAGTTTATTTATAGTAGTACATTTGCTGTCTTAAAGAGGCAAATATTTTATGGGATTTTTCCTACCCTGTTTCTGAACTCAGGTACTCCCTGACCACGTGGATCCACTCTGATTTTCGCTATCTGGCGGTGGGATTTTTCAGCCGTACACGTAATGGCCTTCTCCTGGGCCATATCTTTCCTTTCTAGGACCGCGTGCAGGGAATTTTAGCCGACCTCTTTTCTTTTATATATATATATATATATATATATATATATATATATATATATATATATATATATATATATATATATATACTCGTATGTATACATCATATATACATGTATATATGTGTAGATATGTATGTTGATTTTGTTGTGCACTGTATTTTTGGGTTTAACATTATAATATTAAGGGAAATTAATAATCAGCAATCTATTTATATTAGTTGAATGGGAAACGATAAGATAGCGAGTGTTCTTTGGTTTTTCTACTTGAATTAAATTACTACATAATCTGGCATTAATAATTTAATGCCATTTAATAGACATTGACAACATGGACGGTACGTGGAAAATTTAATTAAAAAAATTAAAATTCTGACGTGGAAATATCGCTATTTATGTTGTTTCTCTTTAAACATTATTTTTCGCTTTTTAAGTCTGTGATTGTTTTGCCTGAAAATATTTTCTCGGTTATTATCCACAAATTGTATAATTCGAGCTTTTTGAGAGAAACCTTTCTTACACACATATATGTATATACAAAAATCTTTTCGGGTTTTTTTATGCCATGGTTATATATACATATATATAGCTAACATAAACATCCTTTTGTTGGGGATTTCACAATGGAACATCATGTGATCTTAAATTAGTAATTTATTCACTGTGATTTGCGAACATCATGTAATTTGTTCATTGTGATCTTATCTGATCTTAAATTCAGATAAATCTAGGACAACTACAAATGAGGACTAAATATGTAATTAGTCATGTTACAAATGTGTCGGATTTCGCATGTAATTAACACATAATTACATTCGAATCCTATTTAATTAAATGACAGACATTAATTAAACCGTACTTACTTGTTGTAGCGAGTACGTCACAGGTCTTGAAATCCATTGGTCTTGATCAGTTGTTGAGGCCCGCAACGTGTAGGTGAGTCGCTGGTCGAGGTCCGATCACGTTACAAAAACGAACCGGAGCCTATTTTCCACGACTGGACCTATCCATATATCTTGGAAAATATCAAGTACTAAACTGATATTTTCCTACACAAGTGGTTATCTCGACAGAGCCCACCCGTGGGTAGGGCCCGCCCATAACCGTCGAGCTTGGCCTGCCCGGGAGCAGGCCCCGCCCGTAACCGTCGAGCTGGGCCCGCCCGAGGGCAGGGCCCGCTCATAAACCGTCGAGCTGGGCCCGCTCAAAGGCAGGGCCCGCTCGTAAACGGTTTAGACCAGCATGTGGCCGCTCGTGGCTCGTAGCCCGTAGCTCGAAGCTCGTGGCACGTGGCACTGATTACGGTTGACGGGGAGCCCCTATTTATAGGGTTGGAAGCAGCTGAACGTAAGCTGCTGACAAGCAGCTCAAGTAGCTGACACGTATCGCCACGTGGCTCATCACGTGGTTCAACACATTGCAAGCCTGAATCTAGCAGCTGAGTCAGCAGCTACGTAAGCAGCTGACTAAGCTGCTTGCTTACTTTCAAGCTTATCCATTAGGATAGTGCTTATCCATTCGCTGACGTCAGCGCCTATCCATACGGATAATGCCGGTTCGCTAACCGATACAATATCCGAGCCCAATTGGCCCGAGCCCAAATTCGCATGATGAATGCAATCCGAGCCCGGAGTCCAACAATCTCCCACTCATTCATCATCAATCACAATTGACAATGGATGAAATTTGGGCCTATGACCAAAATTTACACTCATTCATTATTGACCACAGTCAACAATGTACAAATAACGGTTTTTATATAGGTGGTCGTGCGACCAGCACACGTCAAGTCCGTTGAGCTAAAATTCAGAAGCACCGACACACGAGCGAGCTAAATAGTAGCATCTCGACATCTCACATATAATAAAGTGTGCTTTTACCCCAGGACTCATATCACATTCCATTGTTCACACAATGATTTCAAACAATTTTATTCGTGTTCACTATTGTACTTTTCAATACAACTGGTATACCTGAACAACGAACCTCGAAATGTGATGGACAGAGTTCCTTCTCCCTTAACAATATTCTTTCCATAATGATTTAGCCGCTTTTCTAACTAGTCCTGCCAGGTCGAATCAATATGTCATAACCTCTTCATGAACTAACTAAGATAGCAGCACTAAATCACACTTCCAGAATATGTTTAGGATCTTAAGGGTATATATCGGGAACCACAGTTCTCGAAACACGGTCTCACACTAGGGATAGTGAAATCAATGAACAGTATTATCCCATCCGATGGTCGAACAGCACACAAGATACATATTCTCGTGTTATGGTGTAAATTCTAACTAATAGGAATACATGTCAATCAACACCATACTAGAGTCATAGCCACAGCTTAACTATAGGCTTTAAGACAGATGGTACGATAAGATCCACTTATTCTTATCATATGGATTACAAAAAAATCCAAATATAGTAACTCATTACTGTACTCCAATACAAATCTTGCTCTTATAGCAAGACGGCATTATCGCCGTAGGATATTGCACATCTAAAATATCCAACAGCTGCCTCAACTCAATCAAGAATCAACACATTTGACTCCCACTGAGGTAAACACCCGTGTGAGTGGGTTACTTTTCTGTCTGACATGATACACAAGGTGTTCATATTGCCAAAAACAAAACTTCTTATTTATAACTGAAACTGTAGTAAACTAATGACTTTACACATTTCTCAAACACTTTTTGAGATAATGCTTTGGTCATAACGTCTACAACCATATCATACATAGATATATGTTTCATACACAATCTTTTAGAGTTTTCTAAATTTCTAATGAAATTTAGTAACTCTATGCTTAACCCTACAATGGAAACACAAATCCTTCGCATAAGCTACAACGACTTGATTGTCACAGAATATTCACAACGAGTATTCTGTAATAGTATTCAAATACTTTAAAATTCCCTTGACAGCTTTCTAGTGAGCATAGCCTAAATTCTATTGATATCTACTTACAATGCACATAGCACAGTAAATATCAGGTTGCGTACACAACATTGCGTACACAAGACAACTAACTGCATTGGCACAGGGAATCATTTCCATATTCCCTATTTGTTTAGTCGTAGTTGGACACAAAATCTTACTTAAATTATGACCATTTACTAATAGGACATACTTTGGATTACTATGATCACAATTGAAACGTTCTACTACTTTACGAACAGATATCTCTTGTGAAGGAGACATTGTCCTCTTCGAACGATTCCTCGAAATTATAACTTCGAGTATGTAATCAGCTTTATCCATGTCTATCTCATCAAAGTTGGAAGAAAATCAAACTTTGATTTTGACAAGTTGGCCTATGTCATTTACGGCCAAGAGTATGTCATCAACATACAAAGTGATGATGACAAATATCTTACCTGATCGCTTAACATACATACAGTGGTCTTCATCTATCATAATATAATCATGGCCAATGATAGTATTATGAAAACGAACATACCACTATCTAGACGATTGCTTAAGGCCATAAATTGAACTATTCAATTTGCAACCTTTTGTTTGCAGCCTTTTTGGATGTAGCCCTCACGCTGAATCACACAGATTTCTTCATCCAATTCTCCAAAGAGAAAAGCAATCTTAACATCTATATGATGTAATTCTAGATTCATGTTAGCAATCATAGCCAAAATGACCCTAATGGACGTGAATCTAACAACAGCAGCAAAAATCTCCTCATAGACAATTCCTGCATGTTGCTTGAATCCCTATGCAACCAGACGAACTTTGTATCTTTCAACACTGTTGTCTGCATTACTCTTGACCTTGAGAATCCACTTATTCCCAATAGTCTTACGTCCTTTAGGTAGATCAACCAAATTCTAAACTTGGTTTTTGGTCATGGAAGACATTTCTTCCACTATCGCATTAATCTACTCAACCTTTCATGGAGATGACAGAGCACTAGACACATTTCTGGACTCATCTACATCCTGAAGTATGGTCAGTAGAACTTTACTCGAATCACCAAGTACGCATTATCCTCACCTTCGATATTACATCGTCAGTGTGGTATGCTAGTTCTACTAGACCTACGAAATTCCTGATTCTGATAAATATCCAGGAATCGTACTAATACTAGACAGAAGTTCTGTACTCCCACTGGAATAGGGAACTATAAGCCTTTCGGGATTAAGATGAACTTTCTTCCGGACCATGTTGAGATGGAAAATCACAACTTTCTGTCTCAATTCTCCCACTCGGAAGAAGGGGTCTAAAAGGTTCTGGCTCAACTATTTCATAGAGATCAAGGTTTTCACTAACCTTTCTCAATCTAAGAAATTCATTCTCCAAAAAATAACATTATATGATTCAAATTCTGTTACTTGTCTGTTGTCCAGTTCACATATGAACTTATATCCTTTAGATATTTCAAAATACCTTATAAGGACACTTGTTCTACCTGTTGGTCCTAATATACCGAAAGCACTTGAGGTAGAATAGACGTAGGACACATATCCCATAGCTTAAAATAGGATAAATCGGATTACCGATATGTCCATATTTCATCAGGGATGGTAGTAACAGACTTAGAGGGTACATGATTAAGAACATATATGGCAGTTAGGAGCACATCTCCATATTGGCAAATTTGCCTCTGCCATCATAGATCTAACCATGTTAAGAAGGATTCTATTCCTTCTTACAGCAACCCCAATCTTTTGGGATGTACAAAGAATGAACAACTAATGTTCAATTCCTTTCATAACATAAAGTGCTATACTATTCATCAGAAAAATATTCACGACTGCGATTAGTTCGCAAAGCCTTTATCTTTCTATCCTTCTGATTCTCAACAAAACTCGTATGTCATGAAGCAACTTAATGCCCCTGACTTGTGAGAAATCAGGTATATCAGACCATATCACAAATAGTCCTCAATTAAGGTGATGAAGTAACATGCACTATGTGCTGCCCTCACATTCATTTGACCATATATGTCAAAATAGACTAATTGAAATAGAAATTCAGTTCTAGCCTTAGTACCGAAAGGTTTTATTCAAGGGTATAATAGGCATTATCCAAATATAACCTAACAATGTCATTCTCATATGACGACAAAAAACCTAAAGACATCAAAGTAGATACAGAAATCAGGTTCAAAGGAATATCTGGAACAAACAACATGTCATGTAAAAAGAGAGGACATTAACCATGCGGGTGCAATTTACAAGTGTCCAAACCCTTTTTTATCCACAGACAAGTTGTTACCAATAAAATAGTTTTTGTTCCAGTCGACAATTGTCGATATTCAACAAATGAACCATGATCTCTAGCTATTTGGTCTATTACTCTTGAATCTATCATTCACATAGAATATGATTCAACAAGGAGGGTGCAAGAAGATACATTAAGCTCATCAGAGTTTAAATGTACCTACTTAAGTATATTGCAATCTCTTGCAAAATATCCCTTCTTAAGGTCAGTTATAACATTTCATCTCAGAAATATTAAACTGATTCTTTTTCTTAGACCTTAAGCTATCTACTTTATATCTTAAGTTTTCAGCCTTTGGATTTTAAGAACCTTTATTCTTTCCTTTTCTTATTCCCAGAGCTATTCAAACTAATCAAATGAGCTTCAGGATAAGATATCATAGCAAGAAGACGATCTTCTTCTAATTCAAGGTACCTAGCAATATCCGTAGATATTACTGGGTGGTCGGAATGAGTAAGGTTCATCTACATCTGTTCTTAGCTTAGAGGCTAGGAACCGATGATAGAGTAAATATGTTGCTCACTGCTAAGTACATGACCAGCCTCAGCCAGATCACTAATTATGTTGGACATCATCCTAAGATGTTGCCTCATAGTAATTTCGGGACATTTCTGAAAGGTGTCAAACCTTATTGTCAAGACATGAAGCCTTGACATAGAAAGCTTACCAAATTTTACTTTGAGGGCATCCCAAAGCTCTTTTGCATTTCCACAAATGCAAAATTGCCTAGTGATGTTGTCCATCATAGAACTTAACAATTTCAAAAGAGCAACATAGTTCTTTCTATCCAAACAACATAGACATGACAATCATGCTTATGTTGTGCAGTGTTGCCTATATCAGGCTCTAACAAAATCATATGTACTAGTTCGAGAACCTCTTGTTCTTCAAACATGTACTAAATTTTCATGCTCTAGAATAAACTGACATCTCTATAGGGAATTTAAAATACAAGAACACATCAGAAGTTTAATTTAGGCAATATGAACTAGTTTACTATAATCTCATAACTTTAATGACACATAGTCTTTGATTAGTCCTGAAATCGAAGTAGGTCGCTAGCGTGCTTCCCATTACCATCCAAGATTTAATCTCCAACTAAGGTCATAACAAGTTCACGTATAGTAAACTCAAGTGGTACATGAATAAAATAAACACAATTTATTTATTCATATAGTGCAATTGTATGTAAACACGCATACAAAAACACAAGTATACAATAAGTACAAAACTTATTACACAAGTAACAAGTACAAAATTTGTTACCAATTTTCATACATATCTGAGGTTGTACAAACAAAAGTACAAACTAACTCAGAAAAAGGTACACAATCTATTGTACAAAGTGTTCCCCTTAAACAGAGTATGTATAAGGGAAATACACTAAACAATGCAAACCTAATCACACATCAAACCCCAAAAGGATATCCTGGAGTTCAAGTCTAAGAATCTAGATCCACACTTGGATCATTTCCATTAGACTTTAATAGGATGACATATTAGCATACAATGGTTGGACTTCCAAGGTTCACCACAGTGAACGGACTTGAGTCCAAAATCCATTTGAACAAGACCAAAATCCATTTGATGTGTTCAATTAGCATGTATATGTTATCCTTAGTTATCCGAGGCGGTAAATGCCTCTACATTACACGTTATCTCAAAGACTCAGTGTTAATGTTTGGATAACTCCAGGTAGACATCGTCATCTAGCAACTAATGCCAAATAATTTTTGGGTCAAATCACATATTTTCCAAAAATAAGATTGAAAATTAAATTTTCAATCTTCCGATGATCTATCATGTGATTTATGCTATGTCTAGTAATTTTTGGAACATAATCCAAAAATTATTTAGATCTTTTAAAACAATCACATATTTTTTAAAAAATCTATATAATTTTGAATTTTGATTGAATAAAATAAATTTATTCAATTAAAAACAAAATAGTACCAAATTATGATTTAAAACGAATTTAAATCAAAATTTGGGATTTAATCGAATTAAAAAATGTCTGAAAAAGACAAAATTGAAATTCAATTAAATCCAATCAGTACCAAATTAAGATTTAAAACAAATTTAAATCAAAATTCAGGACCAAATTGAATTAAAAACATCCCCGAAAGGATCAATTTGAAATTCAATTTAAAAACACAGTGACCAATTTGACAAATACCATGCGGGTATTTAAACCATTTTCAGAAACACACAAATTTCCGAAAATGCCCCTCGCAAACCCTTCCCCTTCCTCTCTTTCTCTCTCCCCGATATCTCTCTCTCCCGACGAAAAAACCTCCCCGCGCCGCCTCTACGACAACCCGCTCACGGAGGCGAGTCACCGGACACCACTGACCGGAAAAGACGCGCCGTCTTCTCCTGAGCACGATGGTGTCTTCGGCGAGTTGCGGTGGTCCACCGTTCGACCTCGGGACCGAGTTCTCCCTTGTCGGAGTTCGAAACTCCCGGGGCTCGGATTTTTCAATTCCGACGACGTCGATGCATAAAAATGCTATCAACGTGTTCGGAATCGTCCAGAGAGTCGATTAGTGTAGGCCATCAACGTTGATATCACCGGATTTGGCCGGATTTTGTGTGGGATTGAATCGGGGAAAAACTGGGATTTAGGGTTAGGTTTTGCGATTTGGGACTGGCAAATTACAAATGGTCCCACGGTTTTCGCAAAAAATTCAAATCAGTCCAAACCGAAAACAAATTCCGATTTGGTGCTTAATTGACTAATTCAGTTCGCAATTAAGTCCAAATTCAATCTGATTAACTAATTAATCACGATTAACACAATTTTAACTCAAATCATTCGAATCAAAATCACAACAATGTACAAGAACACGATTCAAACCATGCTCTGATACCAATTGTCAGATTTCGCATGTAATTAACACATAATTACATTCGAATCCTATTTAATTAAATGACAGACATTAATTAAACCGTACTTACTTGTTGTAGCGAGTACGTCACAGGTCTTGAAATCCATTGGTCTTGATCAGTTGTTGAGGCCCACAACGTGTAGGTGAGTCGCTGGTCGAGGTCCGATCACGTTACAAAAACGAACCGGAGCCTATTTTCCACGACTGGACCTATCCATATATCTTGGAAAATATCAAGTACTAAACTGATATTTTCCTACACAAGTGGTTATCTCGACAGAGCCCACCCGTGGGTAGGGCCCGCCCATAACCGTCGAGCTTGGCCTGCCCGGGAGCAGGGCCCGCCCGTAACCGTCGAGCTGGGCCCGCCCGAGGGCAGGGCCCGCTCATAAACCGTCGAGCTGGGCCCGCTCAAAGGCAGGGCCCGCTCGTAAACGGTTTAGACCAGCATGTGGCCGCTCGTGGCTCGTAGCCCGTAGCTCGAAGCTCGTGGCACGTGGCACTGATTACGGTTGACGGGGAGCCCCTATTTATAGGGTTGGAAGCAGCTGAACGTAAGCTGCTGACAAGCAGCTCAAGTAGCTGACACGTATCGCCACGTGGCTCATCACGTGGTTCAACGCATTGCAAGCCTGAACCTAGCAGCTGAGTCAGCAGCTACGTAAGCAGCTGACTAAGCTGCTTGCTTACTTTCAAGCTTATCCATTAGGATAGTGCTTATCCATTCGCTGACGTCAGCGCCTATCCATACGGATAATGCCGGTTCGCTAACCGATACAATATCCGAGCCCAATTGGCCCGAGCCCAAATTCGCATGATGAATGCAATCCGGGCCCGGAGTCCAACAAAATGTCTGCCACGCAAGATTAAAATGGTGTATCTTGAAAATTACGTGGACGAACACTTCCATGAACTTAGCCAGAAAATTGTTTGCAAATCAGAGTGATCAAATTATCAATAAAAAATCATATAGTACTCCATAATATAAACATGAAATTACATAATAATTTTACATAATATTTACGTGGACTTTTTCCTGTATGTAATCAGAAAAAATCACCAACGAATCCAACAAGATAAGGACCTGTGGTCACATGAGCAACCATAAGCCGAAGACTCGAGAATCTTTCTAGTAAAAGGGTTGCTTTCAGAATTTCCTATTAAAAGGAGGGTAATGCTACAAAAGGTTGGGACCGCAAAAAATAATTGATTGAAAAAAAACACCAGATATTTTCAGGAAAATGAAGTTAGGAGAGCACTGCTAAAATAGAGGGGAGGATTCATTATACACTAATAATTCGCATTTACAACATCGATAATCATATCATGTACCATATAAACTATCTAAATCTAGGTACGGTTGGTTCATTTCAAGCTGTCTAATTGTGGTTAGAGAATCCTCGATTTCGATAATGAGAACATGGAGTGTGGTTATAGTTAATCGTAAAAGGTTCTAATTTCAATTATTTTAGAGGAAATGTAGGTTCTGGAAAGAGGAAACGGAGGAACAGGTTAACGTTTAATTACTTTGAAGCTAAATCGTACTTCTTTTTATAAAAAGGTGAACCAGCGTTTCTCGTTAAAACCTTGTATACTTATGATGGTTTCGTTTCAGATTTTATATACTTGTAGTATCGCTCAATGAATAAAAACATGGAGACTATAAAGTTTTCATGCTGTCTTTTATTTGCCTAGTACATTCCGGAAAAAGAACAGATAATGGTTCCATAACCAAAGAGCGCTTCTCTAATAGGATAAAAATTATAAGAAAAGTGACAAAGTTCAGATTCTGAAAATTCCTAAAAATTCTTAAAATTATCAGTATTTGATCAAACATCATGAAATATGATTCAAGTGCATGGACCATGTGGTAGTTGTTTTGCACATTAATGGCTATACCAACATTAATGTGCTTAAAGAATTGATTTGTGAATTCGATTTGATTCTTAAAAAAATTATTTGATTCGTTGACAATTCAATTTTTGAGATAATTCGATTTCAATTCGTACAAACATGAATTGAATATAGTTTACAATTTCTACATTTCATTGAATCACCGAATCCAATTTTAATTTGATTCGATTCAAATTCGTGTAAATTTCTAATTAAATTTGTTCGTATTTAATTCTAAATTCTATAAATACACCCAAATTCTTAAAAAAATTACATATTTCAATCTAAATTATCTACTAAATATAAAATTTTATTTCATTGGACCAACAAAAAAAGTTATATTAGTTGATAAAAAATTAATTTTGGGGAAAAAAACCATAATCTTAAATTTTAACCATAAACTTTAACCCTAACCAATAAGCCCATTCATCTTGTTAATTTGTAAATTTTTGAATATTTTTATTAAAAATTAAAAAATTAGTTCACATTTGAATGTAAATACAATATTCCTATGTTTTTATTTGTCTTTGAATAAAATAAATCTGATTTAAAATTTTAATAAATTCGAATTATAACTAATTAGATTACCTGACCAGATCTAATTACAGGAAATAAAAGATTCCTACCACACAAGAAATGCCAGCTTAAATAAAGGTGTGAGAGACTGAGATCTATTCGGGCGGCGGACCTCTCGCTATCCACGCGGGATGGCCGACTTACATGCATATCAGGGTTTGCACGTGTCTTGTTTTTTTCCCGACCGCCTTTGTGTCCGGTCGACCGAAACAGAAACATTTTAGTTACATAATATTTGTTCATTATATTCAATATTTGTAGAACAAATATTACAAATATTAATATCATAATTTAATTAATTTTAAGTTTAACATTCTTTTTGTTGGATCGGTCGATTCAAATAGGGAAATCGAACAGTACTATCGGTCGAATTAGATGCCAGATTTACAATGGCCCTGAGTCTGTCTGCCCGGCTTCATCGCATTTTCTAAACAATGTTATCAAAACTAAGCAAGTTTACCTATGATTATGATGTAAAAATTGTTGACTATTTTTCCGAGTTCTGATCATGATTAGAGTTAAATCGATAATTCAGCTCGTTGATGATGGATAATTCAAACTTTCAGAAAAATAAATAATTCAATTTAGGAACATGTTGCTTCTGAAGCTAACGTCTGGATTTAAAGAAAAAACCATCTAATTCAATCACAAGCAACAGCTTTATAATCGAAATGGACATTTGACAAGAGAAACAAGGACCATTTCCATTTCAAATGAAGACGACACCTCCTCTATTTAAGAGTCTTGAACTTTGGAACACATTGTCCTGTTTACGACCCGGTGGAGGGTTTAATAGAGCTCACCCTCCTTGTGGGTGTGGATGACACAATCCGAGGTCGGGTACGAGACGCATGTCAGCAGGTATCCCCCGTTCATTTGGTTATCGTCAAGGAACGAACCGTCGGATTGGTCGACTGATCCTGCCACCATCTTCCCAGCGCAGGTAGAGCAGGCACCGGCTCTGCATGAGTAAGGCAGGTCCACTCCTGCGTTCTCAGCCGCGTCCAGGATGTACATGTCGTCGGGTGCTTCGAACTCGTTTTCCTCACCGTCGGGACCAATCAGCTTGACTTTGTAACTAGCCGATGCTCTGATGTCACGGGAGAATTTCAAGCCCAGGGGCTTGGACACACTCCGGAAGGAGACCAATGAGCTAGGGTTCTTCATCAAGGTACACTCGAGGCGGCTCGGTGGTGCAACAAGGGGCATGATTTGTGCGGTGAGCTTCATGGACGCCATTCTATCCTGTACGAAAGAAACCATTGTCAAAATGGTTATTGAGACTGCAGTTCAAACTGGTCAGAACATTCCTCAAAACCATTTTGTCGCAACATAAATAGATATAATCGTGGTTAGGAATATGGAGCTTTGTTTACAAGATAATGTCCGCCTCAACAATATTTGTTTAGGTGACGAACACCAAAACAATCCATATCACTAATCAAGGCAAATATGTGTCCGGAGCACTATGAGAAGAAGCAAGCTGGTGGCTATCTGCCCTTCACTCGAGGCTCCGTGTAAATAAAGAGATCAATTGACTAAGAGATTCATATTTCAGAAGTATTCTTTTTCTGATTCTTTGACAGCCAGGACAACTTAAAATATTCTAAACTCTGGCTTAGGCTGGAAGAATTTTCTGAAAGGAAGGCAAGAAGATTTAAAACAACAACCTTCTTCCTGCATCTAGTCAGAAAGCACAAATGCATTATTAAACTTTACGATCAATCAACTGGTTCACAGGCCCACAATTACATTAGCTGATGCATAAACACGAAGTTTGACACTCAAAAGTTCAATAATAGTTGGCCATCAATTGAAAGTACTGAAAGGAGCAAAACGAAATCTAAGCCACCCAAACTTAACTGCAGAATGTAGCAAGTACGGGGTAAAGAAAGGAAGAAGCATGTTATCACACATTAAATGACTAAGGTCCACCCAATGATCTAACCATGGAAAAAAGCAAAAGAATAACAATATTCCTTGATCACATTCCCAATTTCCATCATTCCCTTTGCCACTGCAACAAAGCCTCAAGATCCATCTTAACGGAATTCTTTAAAAGTTGAAACAAGTTTTACTTCCAACATTAAAAGTTTTTTGCAACCTCCACCAGAGTCCCAGACCTATTCAGTAACCCTATTCATGATTCAATTTTCAACTAGTGAAATGACAAGGGACACACCTAACCACAACCCAAGAATTGAATCCATACCAACTTTCCTATCCTAGTGGAAGATATCAACCACAAACACACAATTATCCCTTCAGGAAAGAGAGAATACATGACAAAAACTGAATCTTTCACTTTCGCTAGGAGACCACCACACCTCACACTTCAAAGCTCATACCTTTCACTTTCACAAACAAAACAAAAATCCAAAAGTCGTCCACTTTGGAAGCTACCAACAAGGGTTTTTTTTAATAAAGAGAGAGAGCACAAAAGGGGAACCAAGATCAATCAGTAACCAAAAAACAAAAACCGACCCAGTTGACCCCAACAGCCAAAGAACAAAACCCAGTTCACAAAATCAACACTTACCCACAAATACAAAACAAAGGAAGATCTACAAATGAAGAGAAAGGTAAGAACTTTACCAGCAGGAGAAGGTGAGTGTGTTGGGGGTTGGTGGGTTTTACTCTGTCGGAAACAACAGGCGAAGAGGCGGAGGATACAAAGTAGAAGGGTCTAAGTTGCAGTATTTATAATATATATAGATATATATAGGGAGGAGAGGGGGAAAGTGGGGGAGAAATGAGAAGAGAACTTAATATTGGACTTTTGATCTTAGAATAATAAAATATTAATTAGACTTTTGGGTATCTTTGAAAGCCGGGGCGGCCACCTCCAAGTACGACCAGCCAAGATTATTTACCCACTTCACACAAATAAACTTAGTGTGCATATAATTAATTATTAATTAAATACTATCGACAATACTTATCAGAGGCGGAGCTAGCTTACTCCACTTAATTGTTTATTTATTTGATAATTTAATATATACATCTATTAAAAATAAAAATTTGACTCCACTAAAAGATTAATTAACTTATGTATTAGAATTATATACTAAAAAATTATATATTTTATATTTTGTCTCCACTCAACAAATTTTTTGTCTCCGCCTGATACTTACCATCTTTTTAAAAAGTATATATATTCTGAAATATGTGACAACATTAACAATGTGTTCGAAATTTTTTAAGTTATTTGATTGTTTCTATTTAAATTAAGAATATGTAATTCTCTTTTTCGAAAAAACTGATGAGATCAAGGGTAATTACAGATTTGAATTTGAATTTAACACATCTTATTAAGTTAATAAAAAAAATGTCCATTAATGTTAATATTTTTTCATGTGGGTGGAGTCCTTTTAAAGCAACCTTATCGAGCTTACATGTGCATTGCATTTGTTTGTTTTTAGGATTTTATATATGTATATACGCGTAATCATGACATCAGCTAATTAACTTATGTTAAAACGCAGTTAATAAATATTCATTACGATTATGAGATTCCAAGAAAGTTGCATCATTGATCGGATCAACCCACGTCAAATTTGTGAAGTCCATTTCAGTATAGCTTCGCTTGTTTCGTCAGAATTTCTTTCTGCCAGATTGAAAAATAATGCTGAAATGTATTTTCCAAAAGCTACTTAATTAGAGTAAAAACAAATTCGCATAAAAAAATATGAGAATCAATTTTTCGTGCGAAAAAAATTGTTCAGCATAAATTATTTTCCAATGAGACAACTGGAACTTGAATCTCAACTAAATTTTAACGCACAATATCATAAATTTAGGCTTTATCAAGACAACTCTGGCACTTTTAGTTAACTGAGGGTCCAATTCTAATCTCCGTTTAATTAGTAAATTTACTAGTAAAACAAGAAAATTTTGTATCTAGCGACAGAATAAAGTAACTTTAAGATAACAACAAGCGATTATTGTTGTTATATATATATATATAAATTTTAGCTTTTTTACCTTTTATTCAAAACGCCGAACACACAAAGTCTTAATATAAATTTGAGTATTATATAATAAAATATTTATAAAGTGATTTTATTTAAAATGGTAAATTTTTTAAATTGATAAAAAGTTATTGTATAGAGTCGAGAACAATATAAAAATGTGATAACTCTTTTATAATAATATATGATATTTTTTAGTGATAAATCTTGGTGTCAATTTTTGCATAAATTGATATAGTAATAAACACACATATTTTTACATACTTAAAAAATTTTAAATATTGTTTTGTGATTGTTGTTTTGTTGTAAGAAAATATCTCTATCAAATATATTATTTGAATGGTGTAATAAGTCAAGATTTAGATAATTTGAATATAAATAAGGTATTTTTTTTGTTATTTATGCACTAAAATATTCAAAATTTTAATTTATTATTTTTGAAGAAAAAATATCAAACTATTTTATGTGATAACTTCTTTAAAATTATATTTTTTCGATCTCACGAATATTATTTTAGAGAAATTTTAATGCATATTTTAAATAAGATTGAGTTAAGTGAACACTTTATTACATTCCCCAATAGCTGATGGCGTACCATGAAAGCTTCATAGGCTTGAAACTTTAGTAATTAAGGGAGCTTGTGCATTTTTATAAGAATGTGGCATTTCCCAAGATTAGCAGCAATAAATTAAACATTTAAAAGAAAAAAATCAATTGGAGTTTTGTTGTGATAAGATGAAAACTTCCGTTGACTTTATGAATTTGATTGTGCCTGTCTTGACACTTTAAACAAGAACATACGCACCCATACCTCACACGCGGTTGCAGACCGAGAACATGTCATCATTTACTTTGGCATTGATGTCATTTTAAACATCATGATCTTTATTAGTTATTTTACTTAATTTTAATCATTATACTTGCAATTAGTTATTTACTTATTTTTCAATAGAATATCTAAAAGGAAATGTTGAACATAACAAAATGTTTAAGCATTTGGGTTGAAATATCCAAAGTTCTAACCATTACCAAAGTGCCAATAAACATAAAGACTGTTGGAGCTAAACTATAATTAATTATTTAATTATTTTTCTATCTAACTGGCAGATTACAACACTTTTTAAGACAAATCAACCAACATCTAATGTCTAACCACAGACCAACCAACCAAATTCAATGGACTTCACTTTCCTTGTGAGTGTGAATCACACAATCTGAAGTAGGGTAAGAAATGCAAGTGAGTACATAGCCCTCCTCAATTTGTTCATCACTCAAGAATGAGCCTTCAGATTGGTCCACCGAGCCCGAGACAAGCTTCCCAGCACATGTAGAGCAAGACCCTGCTCTGCAAGAGTATGGAAGCTCAAGCCCCGCATTCTCTGCAGCATCCAGGACGTACGTATCGCCGGGAGCTTCGAATTCGTTCTCCTCCCCGTCCGGACCGATCAGCTTCACCTTGTACGCTGCAGCTGATGATGATGGTTCATTGTTAGCGGCAGAGCATCTCAAGGAAAATGACTTGGGTATGGTCCTTGAGGAGGACTTAACAGTGGTTGGAGTGCAGGTGCTCTTGATAATTGTGCTGTTTAGGCCATAGCTTGTGAATTGGAAGGGAGAACTAATTGTTGTCATCTTGGAATACTGTAATTATCTGCAAATATTGATATGAAGAATCACAAAGTTGTTTATCACCATAGTTTAGCAGTTTTTTCAATGGGGAAATTTTTTTCCCCGAGACAAAACATGTTCCGATATTCGTTTGAACCCAAAAATATTTTCCGACGAATATTTCGTACTAAAAAAATATAGTCAACCATCATGCCCAAAAAAATTAGCAGTTGGGCATCTTTAGATGACTTTGTATACCAAATTTTCTGATTAAAGATCTCGCCACAACATAATTGGAGAGAAAATAAATGTGTAGCCGATGCCTTCACAAAGCATATACCTAGATGTATATTCTGTTTGGAGCATACCTAGATGCATATATAAATAATTTTAAGAGACTAATGAATAAGACTTAACTTAGACGTTGGGAGAATTTTTTTTTTTGGCAACCGTTTTACCAAAAATACATATACCAAGTTGATAAACAATCCTAGCGAAGAACATAGGGCACTGATTAATTAAGGGCATTAAAAGGGTGAAGAGCTTACCTAGTAGGCGAAACGATATACAGAGACAGATTATTGAATAGATAAGCCTATTTAGACCGGAAATGGACACTAATTTAGGCGTTGCTAATGGGTTTTAATATTTGAGGAGACAAGGTGGAAGGTGACGAAACACAAAAGGGTACGTGGTTCTATATTTAAAAAGACACCAAGTGGTAACTTGGAGAGAGATCCAGAAACAACTCCATGTTTCTTCCAGGTGGCTTTTGGTCCATTGGGAGGCCAAAATTGTCCAAAGGACTTGTCACTTCCCAGGTAAACCTGGGCCAGAACAATCCTCCGCCCCTAAATTCCAATTAATTATTGTCTTCATCAGATTTAAGATTGATCACAGCAATAATAATGGTCCAGGTATTAGCGGCGGACATCAAAAAATCGACATATGAACTAAGATGATTGAACTACTCAATCCAATAATCTATCTAATCGTGTCATAAAACATCGTGATGCAATTCCTTTGTTTTCTTTTACAATTTGAGAGTCGAAGATGGTTCTCACGACTGGATCCGATCCGAACCGTTTGATCATCCTAAATTGTCTACAACTGATCAAAACTCATCAAAGTGACATCATTTTTACACAAAGATGGCAACAGCAAGGCTAGAGAAAGTTCATGTGAATCAGAATGGTTAATGATGGAATCAACATAAATACAAAAGTTTTCTAGAAAAATAAACAATTATATATCCATTCATGTCATAAAATTTAATTGCCATTCAAGCAAACTTCTGACAAGTTCATAACTTAAAGTTGGTAACTTGGTAAGATTGTCCAGGCGAGTTAAATCAAAGCCAAAATGAAGTACTGAGTGAACTAAGAGGTGTCCATCTATCCATTCATCGACAATGCAGCCAAGAAAGATGGGCTCTGAACCGTTCCCAGCTTCTGTAGAAGGATCCGCATTCGTAATTGTCACTATTCCGATTTGTATTAGTGCGTTTCGGACCATGTTATTAATGAATTTCTTATGGCTGGAACAGAAAAGGTCCCCTTCTTATACAGTCTCCTTTCTGCACCAGGAACTTGAAGTAGAGCTAAGGTTTCAATGTGATCACCCACAATCGCGAGTGCACAGCCAGCATCATTGGATGTCACTGCGCTGGTGTTGCTATCCAAGGAAACTAGCTCTCCGGCTTGCATTATGGCAAGCAGATCACCGTTTGTCCTGAACCAAAACAGATTTGAGGCAACCCCCTACGTCCGGAAAGTGGTGGACATTGAACAGCTTGGACCACGACTTCTGGATGCCGTACTCTTTCATTACTCAGATATCATAAGCGAAATGATAGAGGGTCCTCAAAATCTAGATCACAGTGTATGAGGGACAAGCTGCATAACATTAGATCTCAGATTGGTTTCCCCTGTTTAAATCATATAGACTTCCAATTCACCACCACCAGCAGGAAGACGAGCTGCATAACATTAGATCTCCTCCAAGATCAACAATTCGCTCTTTATTGTGTCGAAACTCTCGATTTGCAGTATGTCAATGAGTCATAAAATTGCAAAGGGGCCTCAGCCTGACGATTGAAAGCAATGTCTTATTGGATCTGGAGTAATTGTTAGTTGGAAACATAGAAAAAAGTAGCTACGAGCAAAGGCCACTATGAAAAGAAAAACTCCTGAACATTTTAACTCAAGAAGAACCACTTGTTTTATACATGGAATTGTGTAATGTGAGGCCTACTAGACATTTTCTCCTTTCTTTCCTCCTAAACAAATGAAATGTGTTGTATTCAAGTAACAATTCTAAAGACAGTTCTAAAAGGGTACTGCTGCTAATGGCAACAAGACATTGAATGAAAATGCCGAGGGGTTACCAAGGCAGTGTTCTATGGCAATAACAGCTCTATTCTTCTTTACAACACAGCACATGTCGGCCAGACATCAGGTGTGTTCTCGGTCAGTGCCAGTTGAATCCGCAAGTGCGATGGTTTCGAGAATCGATTGGCCCTCACCCTCAGAGGCAGCCATACTATAAGATCTACAATTAAAGTAGAAAACAGTACTCATCATTGAATCAATCAGCAGCACGAATGAGTACATCACCACCAGAAGAGGACCTTCCCATATCCTAGAAGATCCATCTCCGTAGCTCAACGTCTTGACTCGATGCTCAAACAACCCTTCCACGAAGGCCATCCCAATGGTGGACCCCAGATACATTAGGAGTCCCACTTGAGTCTGCCCCCTGATTAAAACACTGGACCGGAGCAACGCCTGAGGCCCCGACACATCCTCAAGTACAGATATAACAACTGCAATACTACAAATAACAATGGCATTGGCAAAAACAACCGAGAACACCAGCCCGACCAGCACGGCCACGTAAAGATTCAATTGCGGCCAGAGCCCGAGAACAGAGAACAGACTGCAAACCACAACAAGCAGGACGCAGAAGAATGTGAGGCAGCCCACGATCACCATACAAGACCACAAATATGTCGACAAAACCCTCCTCCAAATTCTCCTCACGATCGCCACCAACTTCGCCTTGTCCACTTCCTTCCTCGAGTAAGTACAGTCCACAGAGTAGACCACCGTGGTCTTAAACAACAGCAACAGCGTGGCGAAGAGCGGGAAGCATGCGGAAGACGAAACCACCATCTCGGCGAACTTGTAGCCCGACTGTTTGACGAAATGCCCCAAAGGGAGACCACTCGATTTAGCAACAAGCAGAAGCCTTACACCGAGCTGCTTAACAACCGACTGATCCACAAGCACATTGGACAGCAAAACGGCCGAGACAGGGCACACAAGCAAAGCAGTGATGAGCAAAAAAGCGGAGGCGTTGAAGCGGAGGATCCTCACAGTTTCGCGGAGGATCTCGAGGGCATTCATGGAGTGGAGATGGTAATCGGGCGCGCCCATCACGGAATCGGCCAACTGGGTCTCGAGAGAAGCCAAATGGGTCTCCAAAGATGGTTGCTTTTCGGGGTCCAGGCGATCCGAGCTGGGCAATTCGGGTTCGATCGCGTCTTCCATTGTTGGTTGGTATATACACACACAGTAAGTACAAGGAGGAGTGAGGCGTGGAGGGGTCAGTTCGTGCGATCTGGGAGAGAAGCGGGGGCTATATTAACGGAGGAAGAGATCTCAGAAAGAGGAAGTGAAGGGAAGGAAACGTGAACTGGGGAAGGAAAATGTGTTCTTTTTTTATGGGTTTTTTTTTCTTCTTTTCGTTTCGTTCGGTGGAGAGGAAGAAGGAAGGGAGGGAACAGCAATGTCGGTGAGAGGGTTTGGGATGGATTCAAAACGTGTGTGACCTGCAAATCTGGTTTGCCATTTGGGATGGATTCTATAAGTGTTGCTGTTTTTTGAGGCAATACTAAAGCTTTTGTTTTTCTCTAGAATGGATGTTCAAGTCGTATATATAAATATAAAAAATAATTATACTACTATAACTTGTCAACCTAATTTTTTTTTTTTTTTGGAATGGTGGGTGAAGATCACCCTTTCATTAAAAGTAAATTACATACACACGTTGTCAGAACTATCGCGTTCTAACAACCTTAGACATTCAGTCGGTGGTTGTTCAAATAAGGTTAAAGCTCCCTCAGTTCCGACTACCGAGTTGGCTAACCAATCAGCAACTAGGTTCTTATCCCTACTACACCAAGCTACCTCTACTTGCCCATGAAGGCGGACGAGGTTTAGACATTCACTCACGAGTGGTGCGAGTTGGTTTCCCTGCTCCACACCCTCGGCCAGGCATTTGACTGCCACCGTTGAATCTGACTCAATCACCAATGGCCTGAGATTACGGCTTACTGCTATTTGGAGCCCTTTCTGTAACGCCCATAACTCAGCCCAAAGTGCACTGCAAGTTCCGATTGACTGTGCATAGCCAATTGTCCAGCAGCACTTGTCGTCGCGAAATACTCCTCCCACTCCTGCCGGACCCGGATTTCCTTTAGAACACCCATCCACATTGAGTTTAAAGGAGCCCGCAGTAGATGGTTGCCATTGACTTCTTTGTTGTTCTCGGTTCCAGGAAGCCTTCCCATCTGTTTTCCAGGTAAGCCAAGCTTTCTCCACTTCTTTTGCTTGTGAGCACACAAAGCTTGCTCTATCAATCGGAGGTTTCTCATCATTGAACACCAACTTATTTCTCCATTTCCAAGTCCACCAGCACATAGTAGAGAAAAGATTACACCATGGCAGAGATGAAACTTGTCGGGCCGAACTGGAGAGGTTACAGTACAGCCATTGGGACAACTCCAACCGGAAGAACTGCCTTCTCGCATTAGTTGGAACAAAGACCATCCATAAGGCTTTCGTCCTTGGACAGTCACGGAGTAAATGTAATATAGATTCTGGTATGTACCTACAACTTGGGCAGTAGGGATTGGGGTTAAATTGTCTTCTGAACCTTTCTCTATTTGTCATTATCTTTCCTTTCACACATGTCCATAGGAACAGTTTCATTCGCTCTGGTATCTTCAACTTCCAGAGTACTTCCCACACTCTTTTTTCGTTTCGCGGATACTGGCTGCCTTCGACCATTCTCATGTATGCTGATTTTGTGGTAAACTCACCATTCGTCGAGTGTTTCCAGGAAATAGAGTCCTGGGTGCTCCCTGATGAGTCTAGAAAGAGTGCTTGTAGTTTCCTATGCCCTTCATCTGGCAGAAGTTCATGAAGTAGCTCCCACCTCCAGCCCACTCCTTCTTCCCAGTACTCACAAACTCTTCGGTTCAGCTGGTTCAGTGGGATATCCAGTACTTGGTTTACCAAAGCTGCCTCTCCCGGAATCCATTCGTCTAGCCAAAATCTTATCCTTTCCCCATTACCTGCTGCCCATTTCAATCCATCATAAAATACATTCACCGTTGAGATCATTCCAGCCCAGATCGTGGACTGCCTCCCTTTGGACTGCAACATCTGTACATGGTGTCCTCGTCTGGTATATTTTGCACTTAGTATCTTAGCCCAGTTAGCTTCTGGTGTGGTGGTGTATCGCCATACCAGTTTAGTTAACAGTGCAGCATTTGCTTGTTTCGCTTGCCTAATGCCCAAGCCTCCCCACTCCTTCGGTTTGCATACTTCCTCCCATTTGACAAGGTGAACCCGTCTCGTACCTTCTGACTCTCCCCACAGAAATTTCCTACTTATTTTGTCTAGTTGATCACAAACTGAAGCAGGCAATTTAATAACTTGCATTGCATAGAATGGAAGTGTGGAAAGTATCGACCTTATCAGAGTGACTCGGCCAGCCAGAGATAAATGCTTGGCTTTCCATCCTGCGAGACGTGTCTGAGCTTTGTCTAGGATGTATTGGAATGTGTTCTTGTTGATTCGAGAGTGTATGGTCGGTATTCCAAGGTATGGACCCAGGTCTGCGGTGGATTTAATGCCAATTTCCTCATTAATCCTCCTCCTTGTTTCTATTTTGGTGTTGGGAGAGTAGTATATCCTTGACTTCTCAACGCTTACTCTTTGTCCAGATGCTCCACAAAAAACATCCAGCCCTTCCTTTATCCTCACGGCCTGTTCCACTGTGGCTTCCGAGAATAGGACGATGTCATCGGCAAAAAACAAATGGGAAAGCTCTGGCCCGCCCCTGGTGATGCGTATAGGCTTCCATGTCTTGTTCTCAACTGCTTCATTAATCCACTGTGCTAGTCGTTCCATGCACATTACAAATAGGTATGGTGACAGGGGATCTCCTTGTCGGAGTCCCCTTGATGGCCGAAATTCCTCCGTCATTTCTCCGTTCCATAGCACTCTCATCGTGACTCCGGTTACACAGTTCATAATCAACCGAATAAGGGGTTGAGGCACCTGTGCTTCTTGTAATGTCTCTTGGATGAAGCTCCAACTTAATCTGTCATATGCCTTTTCCAAATCAAGTTTAATAGTCATCCATCCTCGTGCTCCTCTTTTGAACTTCATTGAATGAATTGTCTCCTGCAAAACAATAATGTTGTCAGAAATCCGTCTCCCTGGGACAAAGCTCCCCTGGCTTGGTGATATTAGGCTTGGTAGTTTGGGTTTTAGTCGGGAAACAATGATCTTGGTAAGGGTTTTGTAGGTTACATTGCACAGGCTTATAGGGCGAAATTGTCGTATTGTGTCAGGTGATTGAACTTTGGGTATGAGTGTAATAAGGGTTTCGTTTATGTGTGGGGGTAGGGTGCCTGTTTGGAAAGCTTGTTTGATGAACTGTACAAGAGTTGCTTTGACCAAACTCCAACATCTTTGGAAAAAAACTGCTTGAAATCCGTCAATGCCAGGAGCTTTTAGTGGTGACATACTCCGGACAGCTTCATAGACCTCCTTCGGGGAGATTTCCTTGCTAACGAAAGCGAACTCCTCCGTGGTCCAGGGTTGAAAACTGCCCTTAGGCAGGGTGTTGGTCGTAATCTCTCTCTCTGCCAAATACAGTTCCTTATAAAAGGACACTGCAACTTTTTCCATTGTGCTGGAATCACAAGTCCAGTCTCCACTCTCTGTTTTGAGCCTAACCACTCTGTTTTGGCGTCTTCGAATGATTGTCGATGTATGAAAAAATTTCGTGTTGCGATCTCCATCCATAATCCATTTGTCTCTCGCTTTTTGCATCCATAAAATTTCTTCTTGTTGAAGGATTGTGTCCAAGTCTCGTCGGAGGCTATCATCTAGCTTAATTAATCCATTGTTCGGACTCCGATCAAGGACTTGCTGGAGGCCCCTGAGTCTAGCATAAACTCTTTTCTTCCTCCATTCTATGTTCCCGAAGACCTTAGTGTTCCATTCTTTAAGTTCCTTCCTTAGACCATCGAGGGCTTCCTCAATCTCCTGATTTGAATTCCATCTGGCTTGGACTACTCGGGCAAAACTTGGATGTAGAAGCCACGCTGCTTGGAACCGGAATGGTCTTCGTTTCTTGTTTCCTGTGTCTACATTCGAGAAGTGGATAAGCAGCGGGGAATGATCTGACTGATATCTTGGTAGATGACGCACATTTCCTTCAGACCACCTTTCCTGCCATTTTTGGTTGCAAAGAGCTCTGTCAAGCCGTTTCAGAATGCGCCCCCTATCTCCTACGCTGCGAGCCCAGGTGAACGGAGTACCGATGTAACCTAAGTCGATCAAATCATTATTGTGTATCCACGTGTTGAATCTTCTATCTTGCGCTTGCAATAATCCGGACCCTCCCTTCCTTTCTGGTAGTGAAGTAATGGAGTTAAAGTCTCCAGCAACTAACCACGGGTGATTATTTGTCGGAGCAAGAGTGGCTATTGTTGACCAATACTGCTCTGTCCCACTAACAGGGGGAAGCGCATAGACTACCGTGAAATAAAATGGCTCTTGATCTGGGTATCTTATCTTTGTGTGTAAGAACTCCTTGCCTTCCAAAATGATCTCCACTTGGAAACACGGGTCCCATAACAACCATATTCCACCTCTTCTGCCTATTGCTTCTACTCTGTATGACTCCATCCCAATCTTTCGACAAACCATATCAGCTTGACTGCCACTGATTTGTGTTTCCACCAAGGCTGCTAGTTTAACATCATGTGACTTCAACAGATATTTAAAAGCTCTCAAGAAACCAGGTTTCCGAGCTCCACAGCAATTCCATACTATGGTTCGTAAATCCATTAAAGAAGTAATAGAAGGTAAGGGAACTACTTGGTGGACTGATCAAGGTTCCATGCTTCGACTTGCATCTTCTTCTCCCATTATATCATCTGTTAGGTTCATCTGTTGGTCAATAACGTCTTTATTTCGGCTAATCTCCATATCTGTGTCTTGTACTAACATCGGATCAGGGGGGTCCTCCTTGGGATTTCTTCCCAGCTGGATTGTTACTTCATCAAGCTCCTGGTTTTTGCTGGGTGTTTGGTGGTTGGTAAGAGTTGTTATGGGATGTATTGTGTTTTCTGGAGATGGTAGGATTGTGGAGGACGATGGGTTGAGCACGGGGTTAGGGTCTCTGTTCTCCTTGTTTGTGGGTAGCTTAGCTAGGGCCGTGGCAATCTTAGTGTTTAAGAGATTGTCCTCTTTCCTAGCTCTTTTAAGAATGGGGTTCGGGCTTGGTTTGGAGATTGGGGATATGATTGGTTTTTTCTGGAGGATGGGCTTCAATGTGCGCTGGGTTCTCACTTGAGTTTGTTTGGTGGGGTCAGATGAGGAGCTCGGATTGGCTGTGAAGAATCTGGTTGGTGTTCTTGTTTGTGTCTCTTCTTGGTTTCCTTCAGCAGCAGAGTTTTCAGCTGGAAATAGGGCCTCATATCTGTTTCCTGATCCTGCTGTTGGTGTTCTAGTTGCATTATGTTGGAAAGTCTTCCCTTTTCTGGCCATGATCATCCAGGGACCTAAACCTTCTTTGATCACCTCCTGAGATACATTCCTGTCCTTCTCCAGGTACCCTTCATTAGCAGGCATCTGACTGGAAGACTCTGTGCCATTCATTGGTGTCTTACCTGCATCATTGTTACATTTCCGAAAGCCAAATGAGCAGCATTCATGGAGGTGTCCATACCTTCCACACCCGAAGCAGATGACATGGAGACTTTCATACTCAATTTTATATCCTTTTCCACGGATAATGACCTCGCCAATGAGGGGTTGTGCCAGATTAACCTCCACACACACTCTTGCATACTGCCCCCGAGCTTTTTCAGCCGTATTTGGGTCGAATTTAACAAACTTTCCAATGGCAGTTGCAGCAACTTTTAGCAGGTTACGATTATAATTATCCATTGGGAGATTCGGAATCCTTACCCATACCATAGCTCTCATGAAATCATCCACGGAAGGGCTGAAGTTGGCTTGCCAGGGTTGGACCGTGAGATAGTGGTCCTGGTAGAGCCAGGGACCATCATACAGGGCTTTCCGGTAGTCTTCAGGTTCATCAAAACACACTAGGTAGTACCCATGGGGCAGATCGATTAACTTAAAAGCTGCTCTGGGACTCCAGATCTGATAGATACGATTGAGTAAGGCCCGGTATCCTACCTGTTTACCCATTACTTTGACAATTAGGGTCCTCTTCCAGGGTTCCTCTAGCTGCCGAATAGCATACTCCGTTAGCTTGATTTCTGGTCTTGATGGGCTGGTCGTTGTGTCCAGAGTTGCCGCACCAATTTCCAGCCAATCCTCCTCTGGTTCTTCAAGGAATGAAAACGGAGTGGTGGTATTAGTGTCCTGGACTGAGTCTCTGTAGGAACGACGAGCACTGTTTCCATCGGGCTGGGTTTTCAGAGGTTCTCGGTTAAGCTGCGGGAATAGGTCTTTGTCAAGAGGAGCTGGTGGGTCAGGGGAGGTGGAGGCCGTGGAGGGTGTTTTAGCTTGGCTCGGGTTACCCGATCTAGGGAGTGGTGGATTTGTCTCTAGGATGGGTGGTTGGGTACCTAGGTTTGGGTCAGTGGTTCTGGTCATGGGGTTCGAGTGGATAGTGGGTCTGGTCGGAGTAAGGTGGTTCAGATCGGGTGGTTCAGGGATTGGGGGGGCAGTTGGGGGCGGGGGTTGAGAGCCAGGGGAGTACTCAGGGTTCATTTTTTACTTTTTAACTTGTCAACCTAATGACTATTACTAATTGATGCGATATTCTTTCTCGAGATTATAACTACCAGACTCAATAAAACTATTTTGTGATGAAACTGTGAAACATAGTGAAATAAAATTTTTAAGAGGAAAATAATATATCGATAGCGTAAACATTTGTATTGACGTTGATATCGCTATGAATAATCTTGCTTCGATATACTCGTAGTACTTTTAATTTTGTTCTAACAAGTTGCGACATAGTACTTTGGATTTTGTTCTAACAAGTTGCGACAATTTTGACTGGCGAGAACTGATTCGAATCATATAGGATTAGATGCACCTTGAGAAAAAGAAGGTGCAAGGTCGATACGTGCATTGTCTCTAATTCCATTCGCTATTCTAATCAATCGCCAAACTTGGCTCAGTTCATTGAGAGACGAGTTAAATGCTGTTCAGCAATGAACTACTCCAAGACTCATTATAAAAAATTAAGTTTCCCACAATCTGTAAGCATCTAGAAGCTGCAGAAGGTTTACTAGCTAAATCAAACATGAACGAACTCTTAACTGGATAAGAGTGCGAGGGTATTACGAACATACAGAAAAAAAATGTTCTCCTGTCTCTACCGGAAACCTTCATCAAGTTTCAACATCCAAAAAGCATGCATAAATGAGCATAACGGCAAATGGTGGACAATTCCATCAGAAGACACGGTTTGGCTTCCCCATGGTGCTCTTCAGGTGCAGGCACTTAACCTGTATGCCATGAAGAGAATGGAATAGTTCAGAGACATCCAGATTATTGTATGAACCGGCTAGTTGTAGCTAGATCATATTAGTCAAGTGGAATTATTCAATGAGCATGAAATGAAACTAAATTCTTCCCTGAGGACTATATGGAAGTATCATAAATCTTCTCAAAGATTGAAAAATTCTGTTAAAACATGCTCCAGTAAGGCACATAAAGCACAGATCGAGTATAATATGATCAGTCAGCAAATATCAAGAGAACTAACCCAAAAGACATACAACCTTGTTTAATAGACAAGACGCCAAGTGAGACAAAAATCGGACAAGATAGCAGTTAAATAAAGTCGACAAGACTTCAAGAGAAATTAAACAGATAAGGTAAATAACCGATTACTCACATTTTGCCAGTTCTTCTTCAAGAGTGAAACCAAGAAGTTCACTGACATTTGAACATTTTGGAAAATTTGCTTCTCCTCCATGTCACAGTTAGCAACAGCAACTCCCATACACAAGACCTTCTTAAGTTGGAACTTAATAGTTCCTTTGATCTCATTGACCTTGGCCTCCAGAGATTCTTGGTGGGACACGAGGGTGGGGAATTTACCTACATTAGATACAGGTGACATGGTTTTCCATCAGAAAAAAGCTGATATCGATAATATACAAATCATACCGACAGCTACAACAACAACAAAGAAGATCATGCATATTTAACATGACCACAAAAAAACAATCACTTGCCTGCCTTGTTAAGACCAGGGCCCAACAAACGAGGAATCTGCTTGATGACAGACTCAGAGGCCAAGAAAGCATGGTACTGCTTGGCAAGCTTCTTAACCAACTTCTTGTTCTTGTTAAGCTTCTTCAAACCTTCCACATCCATCCAGTCAAGCCCCATGGTTTGAGCCTGTAAGACCAAAAAGATCAACCAAACATCCTTTATACCACACCATTACACCACAAAGAAAACAATAAATTTCCTCCAAAAGAAATAGCACAGACACAAACACAACAAACAACCAATCAATTTCATGTGCCAATCAGCACATCCATTGACTTGAGCCAACAGATTATGTCTAAAAGACAGCAACATGCAAACAAACATCACTATAACCTTAGGACTATGCCCACCAGACACAACTCCAACACCATAACTTTCCACACATAATAAAAACATCCATCCACTCGAAAGCCCCAATCACTAGACCTCGTAAACCCTAACACAATCCAAACCCTCACAACGGAAATAAACAAAACCCAAAGCAAACAAAGCGCAAAGACTTGGACATCACTGCAACATTACTACTACACCCAGCCGACACAACTCCAACACCACGCCAAAACAGCAACCAGTCAATTTTCGAGACAAAATAACACAACCATACCGCCACATTCCAAACATTACCAGATTCATCATCCAATCACTAAACCTAATAAGCCCTAACACAGACCAAACCCTCACAACAGAAATAAATGCCACCCGAAGCAAACAAAGCACGAAGAGAGATCAATGTGGACACCTCCTCGACGTGCTGGGCATCTCCGAGCATGCAAACCTTCATCTTGGGACGGGGGATATGCGGCAGCTTAACGGAACCGCTGAAACGCTTGTCCTTTTGCGGGTCATAGTTCTTGAGGCCGATCTGGAGCTCGATCGTCTCCGTGAACTTCCTCTTCTTATCGGCCGATCCCACCTTGATCGCCGATATCGCCTCCCTCAGCGACTCCGACTGCAACTTACTGTTCCAAATCACATTTCCCAAAGTACCTTATTAATCACCCGCAACAAAATCACGAAACCCTAGCAATATTGGGTAAATGGAGAGAATTAGGGTTTACCTCATTCTTCTTCGTGCAGATTGGAGAAGGAGATGGGGTTTAAGTGTTGGAGTCGGCGAAGGAGAGAGCTAATGGGAGAGAGACACGGCTTTATAAAGGTGGATCGATGGAAAGGAAGCCCTCAGTAAAACCCTAACAAAATGTTTGGACTTTTTTGGTACTTCAAATTTTATCCAAGTCTCAATCGACTACTTTTATGTTTTATTTTCTGCAATTGCACCCAAAACCCACTTATCAGACCGCTTCTCGGGTCTAATCCCGGGTCAATCTCTTACTTACATTCGAAGAACGGTTAGACCACTCAAAACATTCGACTTACCCGGTTCGTCCAGAACCTTAAAAAACTAATGTTTGTTTTTTTTTTCATTTTTATCTGAATCAATTCAAAATCATGGAACGAATTAGGACGTCAATTTTTTTATACCTATACCTAGATTCATTAAATAAGGAGTAGGGACTAACTTCATCACATTTTTTGTGAAATTAAGTTGTATACAGAGCTTTTCTTTTGTCTGGGAAATGTAAAGAGTAACCCGTTCCTCTGTCTTTATTTTTGAAGGTCAAATAAAATCTATCGATCTACTTATAAAAAAGGGTAATCATCTTGCCAAGTAATTTCATGACTAGCAAAATTTCTACGATATCGCATGAGCCGTATCAATTCTAGAAAAAAAAAATGAAACGGGAAACCACTCATTCTAGTATTATTATTACCAAAAGACATTTAATTTCGGAATTCAAATAGAACATTGCGCATTGGTATTAGTATGATCAAATACAGCAAAAAGAGATGCTACGTGAAGATATTGGAGGAGGTCATTGACAATGGTATGTATGATGACACTACTTTTCCCCAAACATGTTGTCACGCTACTTTTACCCAAACACAGTTAATTTCAAACGGTTACATGGATTCTATGCGTTAGTGATGATATATGGTGACACTTACTTCGTCCTAGACATGAAGAAATTTTTATGCTTTCAGAAATTTTAACAAATTGAACGCCCAGAAGTTAAAAATTAAGGGGCAAATGTGTTTAAATCAGTAAAGCCTAATTTTGTTATTTTATACCACGTAATATCCATACATCACTATGCTAACTAATTCATGTGAGATTTTTTATGTGAAACAAAGTCTCATTTTCCTAGTTGCTCGAACATAAAACATAATTTAGTTAGAACAATATTAGTTGATCCATAGTAGTCAAAGACACATGACGCAGAGACTCGATGCGACACAGAGTGGGTGCTATACACATTGACGCGGATCGTTATTCATAAAGTAAAACAAATATGTTGAAATACTCATGATTAAAAATAAAAAAATTTGCAATTAAATTTAATAGTCAAAATCATAACCATATTGAGTCTAGACTAAGGGTGAGCATTTATGTTGGAAGAAAGGAAAGTCCAACTTCACAATCACAGATCGAAGATC
>SOPF01025667.1:0-21856 GCA_012979155.1 Hypericum perforatum
TTTTCATCATGGCCATATTCCTCTTGTCTCTTCCTTTTTATCATGTCCATATTCCTCTTGTCTCCCATTATTTCTTACTTTTGCCTTTTGCCTTTTGCCTTTTGCCAACTCCTCCTTATTGCAATTTTGGGGTTAATTTCGGCAGAGACCAAGAGAGCACTTAGGCATCGAGTGGCCCCTCGGCTTGGAAGAGTCCTTTTCGCTGTATCTACCAAGAGAGCACTTGGGCAACGAATGGCCCCTCGGCTGAATGAGAAAATTCGTTGTATCCACCAAGAGAGCACTTGGGCATCGAGTGGTCCCTCGGCTGAATGAGAAAACTCCTTCCCGAATTTTGGTAGTTCTTCTTGCGATGGCCCTGATTCTTGTCCCACTTGTCTTATCCTTCCAAACACCTACAATACACACAAAACCCATGAATTTCCACTATCAACTCAACATAATCAACAATAATAAAAGATGTACAAAACATGACTCGAATTACTTTAAACTATAGCTAAAATACATCAAATCTATCGTGAATGTGACATGTGTTTACACACACATCAGCTTGATTTGAGAACTTATTAAAACTTATGTAGAGGTTTAAGAGTGTTGGAGAATGACTTGAAGAGTTGAGGACCAAAATAGAAAAAATGGACAAGTGGGGTATGGAAGAACTTACCATTTATGGTAAGTTTTGATATAAATATCTAGAGGCTTGTGAGTGGAAGTTGTAGACATCCATTTGAAAGAAAAATAGAGAGAGAGACATAGGAGAAGAAATGAGAAGAAGGAGAAGAGGTCTTCCTTTGATTTGAAGCTTGGTAAGTGATTTCTAGACTTAAGTTTATTGAAAATAAGTATAGAGCTTGAGCTTATCTTGGATTAGGTGTAAGTTGATAAGGATTTGAGCACTTTGTGATTTTGGATGATTTAGAGTTTGAGAGTTTTGATGGTTGAAATGGATGATATGGTGGTTATAGGTGTTGATCTATATTGAAGTTGTGGTTAGATAACTATTGTGTATATTTTGGAAAACCTTAAGTTAAGACCTTAGTGAAGATTATATGTGGATATTGAGGTTTGATTGATGATTTGAGGATGTTTGATATTAATTTAGTTATTAATGATGAGATAGGAGTGTTTGTTCAATCGTGAAAAACCATCGTCTTCTTTTGGGTTTCTTGAAGTCTTCAGATGGTATTTCCCTATTGTAATCTAAGTCATGTCGCTCCGTTATACATATTGTGGGACTTTATATTTGTATTTGGAATTATGTAAGAACGTTGTAATATACTTAGGTATAATTATGAATTACGCTTCCGCAATGACTTATGCTTCCGCAATTATGATTTGCGTATGTATGTTTGAGGCTGGTTGGACCACGGCTCTTCAGTTTGGAGAGCGTGATCTAGCGTCGTATTAGTGATCCGGGGTCATGACACTCTGCCTTCTCTGCATCCTCTCACTCCCCCTCCCACTCTTCCTTCTCTGCCTTCTTCTCCTCCTCCTTCTCCCCCTCCCCCTTCTCCTCCTCCTCCTCCTCCTCCTCCTTTTTTTCTAAATTTTTTTACCTAGAAAACCAAAATTTTTTGGTATGATCGAATCAAAAAAATTTTGGTTAGTTAGGAGCTAGATGTACTTTTGTTTTTGGCTCGGTATTGAGCCCGAGTTGCAGTCTGATCAATCGGACCGTGTCTTTGAAAACAATGATATAGATAATGATCAGCTCATAAAAAATATTTTAATTGGAAGGAGACATGGTCGAACCAACCCCACTTAAAAATGAGAGATCTTGGGATTGTACCAAAGTATTCTAGGTGGAAGGAGACATGATCAAGCGTGTTTTGCTTAGAACAATTTTACGATGAGTGATCTCTTCGAAAATTTCTCAATGTCGCATGGACAAAATACGTTAAAAAATATTCGTGTTAGTTTGAGGTGACATTACAGAGCGTTACAAAAATTTCCATTGATATCTTTAAGTGAATCAAACTCTATTATTACTTAAAAAATTTGCTGAATTTTAAATTTATGTGGATAACTTTTGAAGATTTAGACAGTCTTAAATTTTATTCATCTTCTAAATAAAGTTTTCTCATTTTCGCAAAGAAGTGTGTATTGACTCATCAACTTAGGATAACCTAGGTTACGTCTGTATTGACTCGTCAACCATATTAAGCTATGTGAAGTGGTACCAAGATGTTATCTCCGAGAATCCATGATTTTTTAGGCTCACGTGTCATTATTCCTATACATGACTACTTTGGAGCTCACCGGATAAATTTTCATTTTTTTTTCGAAAAAAGGAGAGAAAACCTAACCTAGAACCTATTGGTCTCGTCTACTATTAATAGAGCGAAATTGTGGACCAGAGTGAATATACTGAGAAAAAGGACAACGGGGGGAGAAAAGAATATCCTCAAGTCCCAAACCCATGTAGGTATCTCTACCAAATAGCCCTTAGACCATTCGCATTGGTGCCCCCACTACAGTGCGCGCCCTGGGCGCCACGTCAGCCGCGCCCCTGCTCTCAGTTTTCAGCCCACAGTGGTGCTCCTGCTATAGTGCCACGCCCTGGGCGCCACGTCAGCTTTTTTCTCAGCTCAGCTTTTTTAAAATTCAGCTAATTGTATCAAACTCGAGTATTTTTTCGTGTTTATTTCGAAGTGCAAAAATTTACGAAATAGAAATTTTATAGAATTCGAAATGTATAACATATGTTTTTCAATTAAATATAATATATTGTTTAAATATATAAGTGCATAAAACTTTAAGGTTAGGATTAGGGTTAGGGTTATAGTTAGGGTAAGGGTTAGAGTTTAGAGTTTATATTTACATAAAATTATACTACATTCTATAATTTATATTAAATTATATTAAAATATAAACTTTATATCAAATTACATAGCAAAGGTTTAGGGTTATCAAGGGTCTAAGGGTTAGGGTTTAAGGGTTTAGGGTTTAAGGGTTTATGGTTTAAGGGTTTTAAAGTCTAATTATTTGGATTCAAAAATTTGTATAAAATTACCAAAAAAAAATTTAAAAAAATTTAATTGCACAAAAAAGTCAAAAAAATAAAAAGAATTTTTAGAATTTTTTTTCCTAATTTTTCCAATTTGTTTTTTAATTTGTTTTTCGATTTTTTTTTAAAAATATAATATTATATTACCCCGGGTGACGTGGCCCAATCAGAAGGGGCCACGTCGCCCGGGGCGAGGCACGCCCCGACTGACACCAGGGGTGCCCCGACCACAGTCCCGCGCCCAATCCCAGGCTGCCACGTGGCACGCCCGGGGCGCGGGACTTTACTGCTGCAGGTGGTCTTATCAGTCAAAAAGTAGTCTAGCTGACATTCCTTTGCTCAAAAGTCAAAGCTATGCTTTATTTTGTTGGTAAAGTTCATTTTAGTACTAATATTTCAAGGAATTGAATACTTAAGTTTATTATGTTAAATAGAAAAATATGCATGTAAACATGCCTAACCCACTTACAATTATTTACGGGGAAAAGTACAATTTTAGTATCTGTGGTTTCGCACTTTTTGACATATGATCATGTACTTCAAAAACGACTAAAAAAGTCCAGACGTTAGCTTCGGAGTATCACTTTTAGTCCTCCGAACCTAAATTTGTCCCGAACCTATGGAAATTTTTTTTTCATCCTATTTTTTTACATTTTAGTCCCAAATCCCAAATTTTTTTCAATTATATTTATTATATCCTAAATTCGTCCCAAACCTATGGAATTTCGGAAATACCCCTCACACGCTTCCGAATTTCACCAAAAGCTCAACATCAAAGTCGTAGATCTAGATCTTACGGATCCTCTCGTTTCGAAATCGCTCGATTCAGAGTACGTATGCGAAAGTTATGATATTTCTACCGAAAGTCAACAAACTAAGCCTATCAATCCTAATACCAACCGAAATCACATGAAACTCAAAAACGCAAGGCTCAAATCACAAAACTCACAATACAAAAGTCGTAGACGAATGTGTTGCAAACCTACCCGACTTGAAATCATCTAAATCGGAGTTCACACGAAAAAGTTACACATATTCCCCCAAAAGTCGACGAATTCAATACAACGATTCGAACACTGATCGAAACAAAATAATCAAAGGTCGGACCAAGTAGTCACGATAAATACAAATTTAGCGAGGGTCGTAACACCTCGCCTCACAAGAGACAAAGGGAAGAAGAAAAAGAGAGTGGGATATGGGAGGCGATCGGGAGAAGGAGAGGGCGGTGGTGGAGAGGTGACGTGTTAGGACTGATAGACTTAGTTTGTCGACTTTTGGTAGAAAAATCATAACTTTCGCATATATACTCTGAATCGAGCGATTCTAAAACGAGAGGATCCGTAAGACCTAGATCTACGACTTTGATGTTGAGCGTTTTTTGAAATTCGAAAGCAGGTGAGGGGTATTTCCAGAATTCCATAGGTTTGGGACGAATTTAGGATATAATAAATATAATAAAAAAATTGGGATTTGGGACTAAAATGTAAAAAAAGGATGAAAAAGAAATTTTCCATAGGTTCGGGACAAATTTAGGTTCGGAGGACTAAAAGTGATACTCCGAAGCTAACGTCAGGACTTTTTTAGTCGTTTTTGAAGTACAGTATCATATGTCAAAAAGTGTGAAACCACATGTACTAAAATTGTACTTTTCCCTCCTTATTTATGTGATATTTTTTTGTGGCATATTTCCAAAATAAAATTTATCGAACTGAAAATTTAACACTATTTCGTGTCTTAAAACATGGTTCGAACGAATATAAAGAGTTATTTGTCTTGTTAAAACACTTGATTTTTATACCATATAAATTTTTTCATATACTATCCAAATTTCGAAAATAATGAAATTTTGTCCAACATAATGGGTAACTAACTACCTTGTGTGATCTTTTGGATATAATTACTTTATTTATTAAAAAAAGACTTGACTCGTCACAATTCTCTTCGAATGCTCTGAATAGCTTGATGAATAGCACAAAACTCCGGTTCCAACAAAACTCCGCTTCCAAAGGAAAGCTTGCAGAGATTCGCAGTTATAGTAAATATTAGTAATATCCAGGTTTGAATCATTCCTTTTCTCAATCGACCTCTAATAATAATATTTATACTAGTGTAAATATCTGGACAATGGCCGATACGTATTTCCTTGGTGTTGTAGGAGGAATGTATTTTGGGCTGAAATGAGCAATGGATCAATTCATGGAGGAGAATCTCTTAATTTCTATATTTTCAATACCACACATTTTTGTCCCTAAATTTGGGTGAGATAGAATGAGGTCTAAATACCAACATCAGGTGGAAATAGCAATATCCATCTAAAATTTTGACTAGTGTCGCAATTCCATTAATTAATTAATGAAAAAATACTATACTCAGTAGATTATATACACTGATTAATACATATTACTTTCAAAATAAACTCTTTTAAATGCAATCAAGTATATGACAAATTGAACATACTCCTTTTTTCTGCACCAATATTATATTGTGATCTAAAAGATTTGAATTGTAGACTTCTGTCAATTCATTCAAAATTTTGTGTTGTTAGGTAAAATGACTTTTTAATTGTATAGATCCATATGACAGGAGATAGTAAAAAAAAGAATTTATAAAAAAACCTGAATAAACCTCCGTAATTGGCCATAATTAACGGATGTGAATCGAGTTTGAGAATATGTGAAAGTAGCTTTTTTCTACTCTAACTATACATAAATAGACAATATATACGAAATGACAGTACCTGAATTTGAAATATATAAAATTTTCTTGCAACTAATAGAATTTATTTTTTCTATTAGTTCGCAACTAATACGGAAAATTTTCTTGCAACTAATATGATAGTAAACTCACATACAAATTGTTTATAAAAATTTAATATACAAGTATACCTAAATATTTTACCAAATATAAAGAGAAATAAGGCAATCTAAAGATAACATAAATTATTTTTTTACAAGTTTATTAATCTATAATAATTCAGGAATCGATAAAGTGGTAAGAGTCAAAGAGACAAGTCATGGCATATCCGTCACCTTATCCTAAACTATCTCCTTTGCATGATCGAAAGAGTTAAAACTTAAAAGCGCATAGTGTAAACCCATAACAATCCTTGAAACAGTTACAACTTTTTTTCTCAACTTCGTGAGGGGAAGTTTCATACCAGGTGTTACATATATACATTCTTAATAACAATATCCACTTATCAAAAAAAGTTACGACCTTTTTTCTTCGCATCTGATTATATATACCTGTTTCTGTCTTTCTCACTTTAATGATTCACATAACTTTTTTACTGGGAAAAAGAACATGCCATCTCAACAATCCAAAATAGAGAGCAAAATGTTATCAGTCTACACGCAAAACCCTTCTATTGATCGAAGTTTTTTTTTGTGTGGAAGGTATAACAGCTTTGACTTTTCTAAGTACTAATTTTGATGTTTAACTTTCAAGACTTACAGATATAAAAATATGGTTAAAGAAAAACATCTCCTAAAATAGAGTTAAAAATGCTCCCCGAGATATAAAAAAGTTCTACGTCATATTCTCTAAGGGAATAATGTGGCTTGCAGCTCCCCGAATGAAAATAGTGTCCTCCTAAAATATCCTACAAAAGAGTTAACGAATAAAAAAATCAGTTCACAATAATCTCTAGAGAGACCAGATAAATAAAGTATAATGGAGTCAACAGTTGGAAGATTCTGATACTTATAATTTTAAAAAAAAATTACACATAGATATTTGAGTACCTTGTGATTTCAAAATTGTAAAATGTATTCAACATATTTTAATTTTTTCACGGACCAGTCCCAAAAGTTATTTTTTTGGCAAACGACATTATTTTAACGCTTACATAGAGCGCCATGTGATAGTAATTGGGATTAGTCTCTACTAACATGTCAAAAGATAAATTATCAACTTAGTGCATGAATAGTTTTTATTTTTATTTTAAAAGTCCTCTTTCTCCTCCCCTCATTTCCCTTCATCCCCACCTTCCTCATCCTTCTCCTCCTCTTGCTCTATCTATCTCCTCTCCTCCTCCTCTCTCTATCCCCACCCTCTCCCACCTCTGGCTGGTTCTTGTTGATAAGCTCCTCGAGGTTCCTAACGCTCATGGGGAGCCACAGAGGTTATCAACCTTGGAGCGATCCTCCTCAACCTTCTTCTTCTACGGCTTGAGCCACTCCTGGCTGGTCACGAACTCCTCCTCCATTAGCAAGTAGTCCTTCACCCGCTCTAGCTTTAGAAGTTACAGCTTGCACTTGATCATTGATGTCACTACTAAAACCCTAGCCATCGCATCTAACCCCCCTTCTACTTGGAGGAAGGTGAGGTTGGTAGCTTGGAGGACAATGTCGGGGAAAGTTCTGTTGTGGTTGTTGCTAAGGTTGAGCTCATAGAGGTACTTGATCTTGGTGGTAGGATTGCTGGTATGGAGCCGAAGAAGCTGTTGGTGTTAGAGTGGTAGACGGCGTGGTCGGGGAGCTAGTCAAGGAATCTGGTAAGCTAGAGCAACATTGTCGTGGAGTCGTTAAACCCGTTGAAGTTGATTCACCACAGACTTGATGTTATTGTTATATCTAGTCTTGATTAGGTTTTAAGGGCTTCAGGATTGCTGCTCTTGATTAGATTCCCAAGGTAGAGGAATATCTTCTTGTTGCAAACGAGGTTGCGAGTCAGCAGTGGTGAGGGCAATTTCAGTTTTGGAGGAGGAGGTGGATGCATATGTGGAGGTGATGGCAACGACGATGGTGGAGATAGTGAAGGAGTTTTAAAAAATATATAAATAAATGAGATATTATTTTGATAATTTACCTATTATCATGTCAGCATTAAGTAAATTTAGTCTAAGTCACGTGGTAGTCCACGTCAACTATAAAACGATGTTGTTTGCCTAAAAAATTTAGAACTGGACCTCACGATTGATCCGTGACAAAAGCTGAAATAAATGGAATTTTTTTATGGTGTTGAAATTACAAAGTATCCAAGTGATAATTGATAAAATTATAGGTATCTAAGTGTAATTTTTTCTTAAAAGGTGGGCGAATTATTCCTGATGTAACAGTGTGCCCCAGATCCAAAATATCGCAACGAATGTTATCGCACCGTGCAAAAAATTAAGGATTCGGTTAATATTTTATCAAACCTATGTTATATGAAGATTAATGTTCTCATGGACCCAATTATGCATTTTTTAAATTTGTACAAATTCAAATCTAAATTTTCTTAAAAGATCAACATTCTTTAACACTATCTTCCATAGGTAAATTTCCCTCCTTTTTTTTAAGATAAAAGCCATACCCTCTCCCCTCTTTGTTCATAAACCGTAGCCGGCTTCCCAATTACCAGGTTCTCCCCTCGAGCATACCGAAGAAGAAGATTCAGCTACTAGTAATACCATAGCGATTTTATAATAGCCATGGACTATTACAGAAATTACGAGTCGTCCTCTGATAACTCAAGGTGACGCCCAGCTTTTGAAATTTCTTAAATTAAATTTGACATCAATATTACACTTTACACTTAGTCAGAAATTAAACTCTTTAACTTTTGTCAATTCATATACATCTTATGTCATCTCATGTAACTATTCTTTGAGCGATCTCCAACTTTCTAATATTCTTGTAATATATAATAAATCTCGTATTAAATATTAACTTTAATAATGTATTGTATGATGACAGGAACAAGTGCGCGGCTTGCTTCAGACAATTCAACAAGATGGAGCACCTAGTGGAGCACATGAGGACATCCTACCACTCGGTCCATGAACCTGTCTGTGGGATTTGTAAGAAACATTGCAGGTCATTTGAATCCCTCAGGGAACATCTCATAGGTAAGCCTAATTTGTCGAGATGGCAATCGCGGGTCGAGGAACTGAGTTTGCAATCTAAGAAAGAGTTCAAATTAACTTGGAGAACAATTGTTTACTTGTCAAAAACAAAAAACTTTGTCGGAAACATAAGATGGGACTATGATTCGAGATTTTTTTTACAGGACAAGTTCGAACCCCGAACCCCGAAAACATAAACGAAGTCTTGTAATTTTCAATATTTTATTTACGCACCATTATTATATATTTAGGAAGAAAAAAATACCATTTGTTATATGTGCAATCTCGTCTAAAGTGTGTTCATATTGGATATAGGGACATTGCCAAAACAAGAATGCAAGAATATTTTCAGCTCTAGAGGATGCGAGTTTTGCCTAACAATCCTGGACAGCCCCAATGCTCGTTATGAGCAAGTTGGACTTTCAATGAAGGTATTTTCTAGCTTGCTTCGCCGTATATACAGGTGCAGACAACGTTGACTCCTAGGGTGGCTTTGGCCATCTTGCTTTAACCTCAATATATGGATCCAAGACAAAAGCTGAAGCCTCGGCATTTACCTTATTGGATAGTTGATCATGAGGATGTTATTTCTTTGGCAGGACTCATTGATCACATTGAAATTAATTCCCCAGTTATCTGCTTCTGTCCCACTTTGGAAGTTGATGACTGCCTGCACTCATTCCCTATTTGAGCAATGATTCTCAGTAATTCCCAATTCGATTATACCCTAATTCTTATTCAATCCCCAATAAATTAATAGCAATAATCACCATCCCGAAAAAATTAATAGTCCGTCAAGGAGCAGTTCCAGAAGGGGAAGGCTATACAAATTCCTCGACGCCTATACAAATTCCATCGAAAGCTCCTAATAAACAATAATTCCTTGACGCCTAAACAAATTCCTCTTTTCATTTTTTCACAAACAATAAACCCAATCTCATATTTAACCCGTCAGAGGAGCTATTCCAGAAGGAGAAGGCGGAAGAGACGAGTTCGACAGCGAAGGAGAGAAGGAAGTGGGCGTGGCCAATGGCAGGGGTCGAGGCAGCAGAGAAGAAAACGGTAGAGGAGAAAATGTTAGCCAAGAAGGCTCTGACAAAGAAGAAGCCCAAAGCCGGGAAGAAGCTCATGAGGGAAGGAGGCGGGCAGCAGTTCATCTACTATCACTTCTCGGGAGATGAGTGGTTCGTTCTTTTCTAGGCAAGAAAAATTCTAACGGGGATTTCAGGATGTATTGCTATTATTGCTATTGAAGAAAAAATGGGGATTTATTGCTATTAATCGAATTAGTTAAAAGTTACGACTTTGCTTTCCTTTCTTACTAATCAGGGACGAGTTTTCAAAGGTTGAAGATGGTAACTAACTTGAGGTTGAAGAAGGTTTTTTTATTTTTGGCTTAAGGGTATTTTGGTCAATTTTATGATAAAAAATGAAAAAAAATTGATGATGACAAGTCAAAGATCTAATAACAATATTTTATTACAAAACAGGGGTCTTATATCTAATTCAAATTATCCAGGAGCCCTACTACAAAAATATACAAAACTCAGAGGTATGAAGGTAATTGACAAAAAAAATTTAAGACAGAGGAGCAAGGTTTAGTTGTGCAGTAAATCCGGGGGGCGCACACTCTCTCTCTTAACAAAACCGAGCACATACCGCGTTGGGAGAAAGACAGAAGAAAGACTCGCAAGCCTTTCACCAAATAAAAATCGATCACAAAAGCTTAAAACCCCCAGAATATAAAAAACCTCCGTCCTTCATACGCAAAGATCAATCTTTGCGACCTATTTTCCTATTGGAGCGGAAATATAATTCGCTGAAGATTATTCTCCAATGGGTCCCTGCAAATTTCTCTTCTTTCCCCTCTGTTTGCTCCTCCTCTCCTTGCCCTGCTCTTCGGCTACCAGTAGAATCCATAATTTGCTTGGTGAGAACAAAATGTACCTCCCGTTTCTCTCTGTCCTCTCAAATTGAGACCTTCACTTGTGGTTTTATTTGATTGTGGATGTTAGAGAGCCCAAAGTTGTGATCTTTACGTGTTTTTTGATTGAATTTTGTAGGAAAGGGTCGGTCTTGAGATTGAAAAGGGGCCCTTCTTCGGTTACTTTCGATCCCACCAAGGTTACTCAACTTTCCTGGCATCCCAGGTAACCACTTCTGTCTTAATTCCATTGATCAATTTTGTTTTCGTGGTTTCTTATGTCCTGTGATCAATTTTGGCAGGGCTTTTCTTTACAAGGGATTTCTATCAGATGAGGAGTGTGATCATCTTATTGATCTGGTTGATATCTTAACCCCTTTTAGTTGCAAGGCTTAATTTGGTCTAGGATTCGGCTTAAGGCGTTATGGAATGATAATTTTTTCGGGTTTGTTGCTCATCGGGATTGTTTTGTTGGGGTAGGCTAAAAATAAGCTTGAGAAGTCAATGGTGGCGGATAATGAATCCGGGAAGAGTGTAGAAAGCGAAGTGCGGACTAGCTCCGGCATGTTTCTCTTGAAAGCACAGGTACATGTGCTTTCCTCTTTCTAGTTTTCGTGTTGAATTGTGGATTCTCATTGAGGTGTCTAGTTGAAAAAACGTGATGGCATTGGAGTAGAGTTGACCCTGGTTTACAATGTACTGATAAATGGTATAATTATGCGGAAAGCTGGTCTAGTCCGTGGAGCGGTGAATTTGGCTAATTCTTTGTATCGTGCAGGATGAAATAGTGGCTGATATAGAGTCTAGGATTGCTGCTTGGACTTTCCTGCCAATAGGTAAAGTCTTGGAAACTTTTTGGCTGGTATATCACAAGGGAAAGATGACTACTTCATCTGATTCGTGTCCTTTCTTGCTGAATCAGAAAACGGAGAAGCTATGCAGATATTACATTATGAGAATGGTCAAAAGTATGAACCACATTATGACTTTTTTCATGACAAGGTGAACCAGATGTTGGGCGGCCATCGGGTGGCCACTGTGCTGATGTATTTGTCCCATGTTGAGAAGGGAGGGGAGACTGTTTTTCCAAATGCCAAGGTGATATACGGCACTTCACTATTTTCCATTGATAAGCCTTGTTTCTGAATCGCGCAAACAATTTTGTTTCTTCTGCAGCTGCCTCAGGAAAAAGATGATAGCTGGTCTGACTGTGCCAAGATGGGTTATGCGGGTATGTGTCATTCTATCTATGGTTCGTCGATCTTAAAGCTTTTGGAGTAGAAGTATCAAAGCCTCTGCTTCTTCATTTTCTTTTTGGTCTTTGTTTATGTGTTGACCGTCATATAATTCTACCAGTCCTGACAAAATTTATGAAACCTTTCTACAGTCAAACCCAGTAAGGGCGACGCATTGCTGTTCTTCGGTCTCCATCTTGATGCAACGACCGACACGGACAGTCTGCACGGGAGTTGCCCCGTCATCGAGGGTGAAAAATGGTCAGCTACCAAGTGGATCCATGTCAAGTCCTTTGAAAGTTTTGAGGGGCCAGACGGAGAATGCGTCGACGGGAACGAGAACTGCCCTTCATGGGCAAAGGTGGGTGAGTGCGAAAAGAACCCCGTATACATGGTGGGCGACGATCATTCGATAGGTTTCTGTAGGAAGAGTTGTAATGTATGTTCGTCATAGGAATATAGCTATGTTTCAGTTTCTTACATTCGACAGTTCTTTGTGACAATCTCTGATCATTAATAAGAAGAGAGATCGAATGGTTTTAGTTTATCGCATAGTTGAAAAAACAATAATATTTATAGAAAAAATTATCTAATTCTGGATGCAATTATCGAACAAACCCAAAAAGTTCATGTGTCAAGGTGTAAGAGGCGAGCAAGTAACTTTAGGGGTATATAGATTTATCCGGAAAATTGTTAAGAGTGGGAAAGAAATTTCTGGACATCAGGAAACAACGTAGGCTTATTTTATTTGCCTAATATGATATCTGTTTCATTGAATTCGTTTTTCTTTTAAGTTTTTAATTAGTATTGCCAAACATAGAATACTCGTTTCAGTTTGATATCAAACAAAATTACAAATTGTTGTATTTTTAAAATGTTCTTTATCACTGAGCTAACAACAAATAATTAAAAATGGTACAATATAAAGCTAGAATACCCAATATTTGGTGGGGCGGCAAAACCCATCCGTGGTCAAGTCTTAGAATGTGCAACAATTATTGAACTTAATTATTGAACTTAAATTTTCGGGACTTTAGACAATTTTGAATTTTGTTCTTTACAAACAAGATTTTTTTCTATTTACAAGAAGTAAAATTTGAATCTCCGATCTTTTGGCATTGTAACACCAAACGTTGATCCTATAGTAATTGTTTGAAAATGCACAAACGAAGGGAACATAGATGGACCCACCCCCTTACTCTCATACCGACACATGCAGACGTGGACCCATTACCTTGTTAAATTCATTTAAATTGATCTTACCATTCATTATTTACCTCACCAATCTGTACAATAATACTGTCTTCTTTTCCTCCTGTGTCTCTATAATATTCCGGGGGGCTGTTGTGCATTTTTCCTGCTTCCAAGTTCAACATGGTTTTATCATTTAGTTTGTCATCAGTCATTTCTTCCAGTGTCCGATTTCTATTGTCAAGGAAGTAGTGTAGGAACATACCAGATATATACAAATATGGGACATTGCTGGGGGATTCTGAGGGCTCTTTTAGGTGTGGTTCTGTTTTTAGGAGTTTGGTTCTTGTGTGTCACTGTTGTCGTGGATCATACAAATATGACAGTGGCTCGAAGAAGCGTACCTCCATCGACCGGAACGATCGAGCATTCGGAGTTAAAATCCGAACAGAGGTTTGATATTGATCAGGATCTGGAAATTCACTACGTGAGTAGGAGAAGAGTGCCATTTGGCCCAGACCCCATCCACAACAGGTACATCATCCTGTCCAATTCTGGCTCGTTTACAGCTGCAATTGTCCTTTTTTTTTTTGAAAAAAAAGTAGGAGATGTTCATATGGTCGTTGGCATATCATCAGGTGTCAGCTTTGTTTAAGGAGTCAAGTTTATGGTATAAATTGCTTAGGGCTGCTATTAGGAAGCTGTTTTTGTATTAAAATTCTCGTTAGATGTTAATTTCTGAAGATGTAATAATGGAAATTGTAATGTTCAAAAGAACTGATAATGGAGTTGTTCTTTAGCAAAAGCCTATTTAGGCACTAATCTTTCTCGTGTTTTTGCGAGGATACAGAAAGTTCTTAGGGAAACAAACTGTCCCACTTTTGTGATAGAAGTCTGCAAAGACAATTTTGAGCAGAAGCACATTTATTTTTCTTGTCTTACCAAATATCACTTGGTACTTGTCTGAAAAAGTGTCACTACCCTATGAGGCCCTTATCTGTTCTTTCTATCCAGGAGATTCTCCAAGGACAAGAAACCACCCGGTCGTTCCTGATGTCATCAGCCCCAAGCATCTAGAACCTGAGGAATGACTAACATGTCGCATGTTCGGTTGCTTGCTGTATACAATAGGAAGATTTGCTCGGTATGATATTTGTTACACACCAATGTTTTCATATGGCAACCATATTTCTATCTCTTCGTAGTGCCTGTGAGTTACGCGCTACACATTTGGTTGTTTGTATTATAAAGACTCCGCGCTCTAGTTGCTTTGTCCGCCTTCTAGATGCCACTTAGTGTGTGGTCCACTCTGATCATTTTGACCAGACCACGAAGGTTTGAACTTTGAACAAGTAGGAATGTGATACCTCGTAAATGATTTGTACTGTGTGATATGAACATGGTTTGTGCACTTCTTTTTTTGCACATATATTAAAAGAACTCCAAAGTTAAACTAGCAGAAAGTAAGATAAAGATGAATGACTTCCTAAGAAATTTTTCCGTGCGAGTGACAAAAAAAATACGTTAGAAAAGATGAGTGTTTGTCTATAAAGTCAGTCGATCAAATCACGGGACAAGGAGAATTAAAAGTTTTGTAGCCATCATTTCTTGGTGGAAAGAATGTTGGTGGTCGTGGATAAGGTAATTTTGCTTTGCATGGAAAAAAATTTGGAGCACGCTCCAAGAAAGGTTTATTGTCTCCGTACATTATGTAGAGATCTGTGGCATTATTCTCTATTAAGCCATACAATCTACTTTCTGGATTGGCTTTCTTCTTTATCATGTTGCTTTGTTTGTTTCCTTCAGCTAAAGTTGCTCTTTTCCCCAAACATTCTGCGCTTGAATTGTGGTGCTCCGTTGATGTTGATAGATCGCTAACATTAATTGCTGGAGTCTTCTTGGGTTTTGTTGAATTCGGGTTCTATTTAAGATAATTTATGCGGTGATAGTTTTTTTATTTTTAAGAGTTAGTATCTTTTAATTATGATTATTGTAGTCAAGTATTATCGAATTTTATTCTAAAAATTTCAATTTCAATTATATGTGTATATATTCGTAGGAAAAGTTCGTAATTCAATTCTTACATGGCAATTGCAACACGTCGAGCCATTAATCAGGTCGGGCTGGTAAACTCGGTCCTCGGCAGGTGGGGTCCATTGCCGGGTTTTCAGTTTCTTGCTTAGTTTATGACCAAATCAAGTATTTCCGGCTAATTTAACCGGAATAAGCAAAGCTAACTTGATGCATCAGAATGCTTATTTCTTGGTTCACTTTTGAAAATTGGTCCTAAGATTTCTAGACAGAATTTCTCGTTTCGTAGTTAAAGTTCAGGAGTCAGGATCCCAACTTTGAGGAAAATGTGTATTGGCCTAGAAATAGATTTGAGTGCTGCATTGGAGCGCAATCAATCTTCTTAATACATCAAGAACAAAAAATCCAATCAATTTGGAAAATTCGAAATGTTGGTATCACAATATACATTTTTTTTTTGAATAGGTGAGTGCACAACACTCACTCATCAAATTACATGTCAAAGAAGTAGCTGAGTCATCCTTTAAAAGAGGCAAAATGCTTTGCAGGAGACATGATAATACTTCGAATCTACCCGAGAACTCAAGAGTCAGGTTAGCTAATCTATCTGCTATCTTATTACACTCCCAATTACAAAAAATAACCTCTACCTGACCAAAGTGACATATCAAGTTCTTACATTCGTCACAAGAGCATACGGAAAATTTGATTTTTATGTCCCTTCAGTTAAGCATCTCACCAATAGTTGTGAATGAGATGCAAACACAATATGCATATGACAATGAATATAAATCTATTAATATTTGGATCAATTATTATTCTGAAAAATATAATCGGTTGAAACGGGAGTCGTGGCAGTGGGGGATTGTAGAGGGGGCCAAAGGAGCTATTGTTGTTGTTGTTTCACTTTTTTATTATTCTTTTAGCATCTCTCCCTTTTTTCCTGGTCCAAATTTTGAATTGTTCGAGAAACAAAAAGACTCGGTCCAAAGTAGCTGAGGTTCAAAACCAATTAAAGGTCATTTTTTTTTTCAGGTTTGCATGGGGGACAGATTCTCTTCTGCACTTCTTTTGGTTTTGAAAGTTAACTTTCCTCTTTTGTATTCAAGTCCTGATTAATTATTTGGCTCAAACAATTCACTAGTTTAATATCCAATATTATTTAGTCCAACTCAATATTACCAAAAATGCAAGAGGTGATAGCTCTATTGTTAATTTACTTAGTATTAAAATACCAAATAATTCTACCCTCTAATGTTGTTACAAAGTTCATGAACTATAAATTTAATATTTTTAATCTAACAAACTCTAAAAATTAAATAATTGTTGGTCGTATTATGTAGAAGAAAATCGTTGTCTAAGCAATTGGGCAAGAGAATCTAATTCAACATGTTTATTTTTCTGGTTGATATTACCTCATAAATGAACATCCAAATAATCATGATTATATTTTAATGTTTGATGGGCATCGTGATTATTGGGCCAATATAAGATACCATTTTACATGTTGAAGTTTCAAGTGCCAACCCAATCGTAAACAAACCATCTAAATCCCATTATCAATCCGTATCAATTATAAAAGGTTTTAGATCATTCAATGTGGGTTTACTAGTAAAAGATGAGCCCAATTCATCACCAATCACCAAAACTAATTGGCAATGAGTTAACTCGATTTCGACACCAAGAATTACATTCAAAGGATTTTGCTACTTTATAGGTATGTTTAATTTAAGTCTAAAATAAATTATCTAATAGGTTATATTTTAGGTGATTTAAAAACAATACATTATAAGCATTTACAGAGATTTAACTACCAGCTAGATAAGCAATTAAAACGGGGCGTCTAGGAGAATATATCAAGTAATCTTAATTAAAATTTGACAGTGTTCAAATATGATAAACGAGAGGCATGGAAAATGATAACCTTGAAGAACTGTAGTTTGCTGTAGCACTTATTACCATCATACATCTAACTCTAACTATGTTATAACAAAATGGGAGACATCAACAAGAAAGTGGAAATCATACCATTTACATCCCAACAAGTCCTCGAGGAAAATACTTAACATATAAGTTCAGAATTTCATACATTGGAAGAAAGTGTTTTACCATCTTCTTTGTTCTACACCTTACATCTCACACAACTTACATTGCCTTCTCATTATCTTGCTGCTGCCTGCCGAAGATCAACGGGAATTCTTCATCTAGCTCGGAGAAACTTACCTCGGTGTTGATGGCTTTCAGTGCCTGGTAAACTTGGAACATCGAGGACCGCTCCTTCGGCCGAGAGATGACACAGTTACGCGCCACTTTCAGAAACTCCAAGATCTTCGGGTCGTTCCCCTTCCCCAGGAGATCCTTGTCAATGGCATCCTTGATCCTCCCAGAACTTGAGAGATGATTCACCCAATCCACCAAGTTGCCCTTGAATCCTTCCTCTACGACACTCACATCGAGTGGTTTTTTCCCCGTGATCAACTCCAAGAGCACGACCCCGAAACCATACACATCTCCTTTCAGAGAAGCAACCATAGTGCTCGAGTACTCCGGTGCCACGTAACCGAATTCGCCCAGTTCCCAATTCACGTAGCTACTCTCTTTAGAGTCGGACTCCATCAACCTCGCTAGACCAGCGTCCATGAGCCTAGCATCATAGTCTTCATCAATCAGAATCATATTGGAAGATACGTTCTGGTGCAAGAACGGAGGCTGGCAACCGTGGTGGAGCCAAGCCAGACCACGAGCTGCACCAAAACCGATCCTGAACCTCGTCAGCCAATCCAACTCATCTCCATTTCCATGTAATAGAGAATACAGGGTACCGTTGGACATATACTTGTACACCAAGAGCTTCTCATCAGCCGCAATACAAAAACCCAAAAGGGGAGCCAAATTTGGATGCCGAAGCTGCCCTAATCTATTCATCTCCATCCGAAACTGCTTCTCTCCCAGGTTGCAGGAACTAAGCCGCTTGATCGCAAGTGCAGATCCATCGGGTAGGATAGCTCTGTAAGTAGTACCAGTCCTAGACGAAACAATGATGTTCTCCGGGCTGAAATTGTTAGTTGCAGCCATCAGATCAGCCAATTTGACCTTCACAAGAGGCTTCTGGAACAGAGAAACCTGAACAAGCTTATAGGACCTCAACTTCGCCGCCCAGCTAGTATCGTCCCCTCTTCCCCCAGCCCCAACAGCACCCTTCTTCCCCCTGTAATACTTCAAATGGTACCACCACCACACCCCGAAACCCAACAGGATCGAGGCCGCGGCCCCGAAGATCCCAGCAACAACAATAATAATAAGATTCTTCTTGCTCAAACCACCACACTTCCCCAAAGGCTTCCCACAAAGTCCATCATTCCCACCAAAGTCATCCCCATCATATCCACTAAAGAAACCCGGAATAGCCCCCTTGAGGTCATTATCAGCCACAGAGAACACCTTCAACCTCTGCAAACTCGCAAGCTCGTTCGGGATCGACCCGGATAGCTTATTGCCACTCAAGATCAGCTTGTTCAAGTAAGTGCACTTGGAGAGCTCAGGTGGGATAGGCCCAGAAAGCTGGTTATTTGACAGATCCAATGTGGTCAAATAAGGCAACCAAGCACAAATCTCTGAAGGGATATTACCAGACAACCCGTTGTCCGCGAGATCCAACGTCTGCAAGCTCCCACAGTACTGTAACGACTCAGGGACCTGACCCTCCAAGTTCATGTCCCTTAGCTCCAAGTTGAGGATCCTGTCCTCCTTGAGGTTCCAACAAGACACGCCCTGGAAGCTGCACACGAAGTTGGCCGTGGAATTGTCGAAGTTCCATGAGCTTAGCTTCCCTTGTGGGTCCCTTAGGTTGGATTTTACCCCTTTCAAGCACCTCACATCGTCTTCGACTATGGCGGAAGTTGAGAGTACTATGGCTAAGGAGGTGGCCACAAAAAGGGATAAAGAATGGATCTTTGAGGTGGGTTTTTGACCCTTCATCTTGGGTTGATGGAGTTTAGTTCGAGCTAGGGCTCATTGGAGGGCAAAACCCAGAGAGGGGCAGAGGACCAAATGGAAAATAAATGGAGTCGGAGACTTGGAGTTGGTGGGGTTTTTTTTTTTTTTTTGCAGGTTCACGCGTTTGCAAGTGTTTTTTTTTCTTTCTGGTTTTGGGGGAATGGTCTGAAAGTGAGGAAAGAGGGATGGATGGGTAAAGTGGAATATTGGGGGATTTGACTCTGATGTGTCTCTGGTGTTTTATGATTGGCCAACAAGGTTTAATATAAGAAATTTTAAATTTACAATTTTTTAAATATAATTTATTAAATGTTATTTTATTTTTGGGTTATCAAATATGTTATCCAATTCAAAATTTAATTAATGAGTAATAAGCATAGATAATAAAAGTCAGACATGTTGGATGAATGGGCCCTCTGTATTTTTCCTTGCAATAACTAATAAGTTGATTAATTGACCTGAAGAATTGTACAAGTCGCAATTTTCAGAGTTTATGATGAAGTTTGGACCAACTTTCAACGAATACCAAATATAAGTGTCTTTTAATTTATTTTATTGCTTTCATTGGGCACGTAAGGAATTTACCATTTAAGTGCGCCAAAGTGTTTTGGATAGTCACTTTCGTGGATTTTCTTCAACTTTAGTGGTTTTTTTATTATATCTTCTTTGACAATGGAAGAAGATTTGTTTAGTGTTTCTAGTTACGGGTTTGTTTAACAAAGCATGAAACCAACACATAATATCCACAAAAGTATTGCCATCCAGTGGATAGCTCTCCATCGTGGTAAAATTTACAGGTAGACTAATTCAAAAGACGACCAAAGTTTTGGTGATCAATAACTTATTGTCAGGGGAATTAATGAACCAGAGATATCATTATCTTTGGAAAGAGAGGACTAAGCTTCGTAGAAATTACTCTCTTGAACCGTAAGATGGGCGTCGAAGTCAGTTTTTGAGAAGTCTTTGGTGTCCATCTAGTAATTTTATGATGTTATTTTTTACAAATTAACAAAATTTGGTTCGTTGAGTCTTACATAAAATTATCACATAACTAACAAAGAAGATGACTGACGGTTCAATGATGTAGAATGTCCTTGTTTTTCATGGTAAGAAGGTTATTTTAAGCAAATATTTGAACTTCAATTCTTATCGTTGTCTTATAAAATATACGCTTTATAAAATGTACATGGTTCGAAAGGAGTCAAAATTTAAATCGATATTTAACGGAGAGAAAGCAATGAACTTTATTAATAATTCTCCAACGACCCTTAATCCAAATTCAAAGTATAACTGTGACACAATCAACATGTTAAACTGAATCGTCATGATCATCGAGGATACCGCATACATGTTGATATGCAATTGGACCCGACTAAAGCCCATAAGGCCCAAAGCACAAAACCGCACTCTACACAGAACCTTAGATGCACCGTTTTGCTAGTATGCCAACCAAAGCCACTACTTTTCCCGCGCCATCCTTAACCGACTCGACGAGACAGAGGAGGAAAAGACGTCAGAACCGGAGGCAAACAGACACAACCAGTGATCATGTTAGAAATTCTGGTAAAACTTAAAAAGAACAGGAAGCACAATTGAGTCTTTCACATTTCACAAGCCACTGCTCTTACTGATGCAGAAATAGCCCCCATGACAAAAAGAAACTAGGAGACTGAGCAAGGAACAGATGAGTTTGAGCAGAAAGATCGTTTCTTAAATGGAAACAATCTTGCAGAGAATTTTTTGTTAATTTATTTGCCGTAAAGGAGCCGAATTCGACTGCTAAAACTGCATCCAAGTCTGATCTCAAAATCGAGACCGTCGAACAAATGGAAAAGCCTTTGGGAGGATTAAGAAAGTGTCTTGAAGTCACTTCCTTAAAACAAATGGCGGATGGTATTCGCAGGGCTATAAGGAACTGCAACTCTCCTCATAATCAGCTGATTATATTAAAGCACTAGTCATAACTGTCCGTTGATCGATCCAACAAGATATGATCGTTCTTCTTTACTACGCAATGCTGGACTTGATATAATTAGCATCTCGCAAAAGAAACTTCTTTATCCTTCTTGACAATTTCAGCTGCTAGATCTGCCAACAGCATTGGTTCACGGTAATGTGTGGCAGAATTCTGCTAATGGGGATAAAAACCTTTCATAAGTTTGAATAGGTTTCCACCTTTTGTTGTTGTTCCGGAGCGAGCCAGTGAAGTTAGGGCCGAGGAGTCTCCTTTGTAGAACTTGTGAAATTGGTTTCAGACAATTCCGAACTGGTTTTACTCCTTCAGGAGTTCAACCTTGGTCATGGACCACATTTCTGAATTCTCATTTCATCGTTTACCACTTGAGTTAAGGCCTAAGGGTGATAAAAACAAATTTCCAAATGTAAACAAATTTAAATTAATTAACACAATAATATACCGGGTTATTAACTTTATAGAAAAAAACCTATCACGACATGTTGCCATGTTTGAACTCATAACATATCATTGGCTGCTTTGACTTCCAGATGTAAAATCACTTAAATAACCAATCTTAAAAATAATATTTTATTGCTCCTCAATAAAAACCCACAGATAATCACACCATGATGCTTACATCACACATGGAGCATATATATACACATATATATATATATACACACACACA
>SOPF01025667.1:22256-92050 GCA_012979155.1 Hypericum perforatum
GACATGGAAGTGGTGATCATTGAGGAGGAGGAGGAGGAGGAGAAAGAGAGGGTGATTGAGTTTGAGGAGCCAAAAGGAAGCGAGAAAAACTTGGATATTGAAGAGGTGATAATTAGTGATGAGGGAATTATGTGTGATGGTGGTCCTAATAAGATGTCAAAGGATGAGTTGAATAGGAGGGTGGAAGCTTTTATTTCTATGGTTAGGCATCAATTGGTTTTGGATGCAAGAAATGAGGGATTCCAAAAGTTCCAAGGAGAGTGTCCAATTTAGGGCAGCTGGTGCATGGCTTAATTTGGTTCCTCAATTTTTCCTTGAAACCAAGGAGGCTTTTTCTTCTACCCTATGATGTTTTTTTCTACAAGTAAACGTTACTAATAATAGAACAAGTATTATAAAATTCTCGATATTGCTCAGTTTAATGTATTGGCTAACGATACAACAACCAACATTGTTCCTAATTTTCGCAATGTATCATCGGAACGTGCAACGAATTTCTTTGGCATTATTACGGAAAGAATATCATCCACTTGATATGAATCCAGCTCGGTCGTTGTTCTGATCCCCCGACGAACATCTATCCTGGTACACTTGCAATCCTAGTTTAGAGCCAAATTCGTAACTAATGAACATTTCTTAAATCCCACGTGGAAAAAGGAAGGTTGTTAGACAATTTATAATTATGAAATATTTACCAGCCCGTTAACTTAATATTTTTAATTAGATATAAAACTTATCACGTAATATATGAACGAGTTGATCTTGTTATCCATTGTGTGCTCGTACTATATACAATGTAAAACCCACGCAAACTGCATCAGAATGGGCCCAAGAATTTCTTCTATGATTCGCAATAACTCTCCTGGGACTAAGGTAAATTCCAATCCTTACGTTATCCACATTGTTTATGTTTCTGAACATACTGATAGTTGGAAGCAGAAATGTGAGTGTATAGCAAGTTCTGAACTTGTCGGATCAATGACGTTGTTACAGAGTCGAGCAATATTCAGGAAGATCAGATAATTACCTTGCAATCGCTACCATTAAAGGATGCAGATGCAGAAACATCGCCAACAAGACGAGGGATATTATAGCCCGGCCTCGGAGTGGGACGCGCAACTCCACCCCAGCTCGTAGACATGGATAACTTCCCTGCGAGAAGACCTATACATTGTTGCAGCAATCAATGTCCTCGTAGATATTCAACAGGTTCTCATCCGAAAGAAACACTTAAGTTCTGTGAACACGTCTCGTACTTACAATCAGTTTCCCTGGAGAATTCCGCCTAGTGACTGTGTATTATCCTTGTGGCAACCGGAGCATATGCATCGCTTCTGCAGTTCCTCGCCAAGGTATCCGCATGTGCTCTCCAGTTCAGAAGACTGCTTATTTCTGGTCAATGGAAAAACTTTTGAAGAAGCCGTGAAGATTGAAGAACGAGCGGGAGGCACATTAAATCTTTCATAAACTACAATGCACAAGAAGTACAGATGATTTATGTTGAAGATGGTGTTGGCCATCTTATGAGTTACGGACTGGTTCAGCTTCCGACTCAAATCGAGTTCCTCAATTTCCAAGTCTACAAGACCAACATTATTAGCAAATAATTATAATTTTACAAGTGTAAGGATATCTTGCTATGTCCTGCACTGCTTTTGATTCTTTCATTATCACTCCAATCAGAGAAACCTTCTTCTGCAAATCAACATACTCCTGCTGCAGCTGCAGGACCTTAAAGCTTCAAAACCCATTTGAAAATGGTCATTATGCAACCGACAAATGAGTGAGTTGTCAACTTCTGACCTGCTTTTGGATATGCTCTTCAGTGACGCATTCCTGTTCGACTTTGGCTGCTTCGGTAAGAACATGCGCCAGCATATCTTCCAGTGATTTTGAATCAGCATGGAGGCCTCCTTTGTTTTCTATCTCTCCATTGCCTGTTTTTGAAATTAAGTATTCATTTCCATCCAAAGACAAAGATCTTACGAGGATCATCAACTCCAGGGAAGAGAGAACAAAGACACAAACAAGCAGATGAAAGAAAATAATTCCCAATTCCCGGAATGTGCTTAAGACTAGGGATGTCTCAAAGACGATTATCGAGCTGATAAATCAAAAAACTTACGATACCTAAATGATTTGTGAACTACAACCAACTATGGATCCTCAATTCGTCCTATCCGGCATGCACATTTTTAGCTTCTTTACGAAGGTTTCCTGACGGATCTAAAATCGTTTGTTTCTGAAGTATCAGAAGCTACACGAAATGCCACTTGTTGCAAGACTGACCCGAAACACGCATGATGCGTGCATTTACTGATAAACAACATTAACATGTGCATTTAAAAAGAAAAATTGCCATGTCAGTAAAGAAAGTGCTCAACCAAGAGAAACTTAGATTTGTGCTTTGCTGATACATCACCTGCTGAGGCACCAGTGTCGCTGTCATCAAGATCGAACGCAACTGACTCCTGGAGCTTCCTACATTGGCCAGAAATTTATGAAAACATGAAATTGAATTATTTTTTTAGGATATCAGTAGTCAATAAGCAGTAACAAATAATATGCACCTCATCCTGGAGTTGACCTGAAACATGTGGCTGATGAACTCCTCACTGTAAACAATAAGCACGGAAAAGAACCAAAACTACAGTTACTCTTCCACTACGACGTTCCACACGATCAGAGAACAGACGAACAGATCCAAAGGAGCATTGTAGTTACCGCAAAGCTCCCTCCTCACTCTTCTCGAGATCCATCGGAATCAAATCGAAGTTTGGAACAGAAATTGCAACATCAGTTACTAAGACGCTAACAAAAAAAAAAGCCTAAAATGTTGAAACAACAGCAACAAGGAACTAATTAACTACCTTGAGACCCTCGACCTCGGTCGCCACTGAGGAAATCTCGTCTTGAATCAAAGAAACCCTAGCCTACAAATTCAGCACCATTAAAGAAAAAAAAAATCAACAAAAGAGCACTTAAGATTTATTAACTAACAATCGATCCCGTTTTATGGCGGTTAAAGTAAAAGAGAAACCTCCAAGGCGAGAATGGAAGAGTCGTTAAGGGAGGACTCGACTTCGTAGCCTTTGATCTCCTGCTCGGCAGTTTCCTTCGACCGCTTCGCCTCCTCGAGCTCCACGGTGGCCGCCTCTAGCTCCGATCGCAGCTCTCCGATTCGCTTCTTTAGCCCAACCACTCGCTTCTCTGTTTAATATCACAATCTTCAAAAAAATAATAAAGGAAAAAAAGGAAGAATATTATAAAACCGAAACGTAATCGCAGAGAAGAGAAGGACCTCCGTGAGATCTCTCGGAAGCGAAGTCGCGGATTAGAGTGAGCAGTTGCCTCTGCGGATCGTTTCCCGCCATTTCTCTCTCCTCGCTTCCTCTTAATTTCTTTCTTTTTTATAATCTTAATAGTAGAAGAAATCTCTAGTTTTTTATGGGCTTCGTTCTTGAGAGGGAAGAGGAGATTTTAATATTTTATATATAGAGTTCGAGGGAGAAGGGCCGTTTGAGGAAAAATATTTTGGGCTCAAACTTCGAGTCCGGCCCGTATAAGTAGCTTTGGCAGCTAATAATGGGCTTTTAACTCTGGGCAGCTAATATTAAAATATATATTTTAATATTTTATATATAGAGTTAGATGGAGAACTGAAAAAATAAAAGAAACTCTATATAAAAGTAAAAAGAATTTATTTTAAACCAGGTTTGATCGAGGAAGAATCTTTTGAATACAACTATTTTACATTGTTGCATTTTTAGCAGCCCCAGCTCAAGAATCTTAATTGAACTAAAATATATTAAAAGAAAATAACTAGGACTCTTTTCGGAAATATTTTTGCGTTTGTTTGTATATATTCGGAGGTAATTACTAAATTGTTGCGTTTTTTAGCAAATATGAAAAAAAATCTATCAATTTGTTATTTTTTTAGATTGGTTTCCATATTAAAATTCTAATATGGTAGGATTTGATCCAGTCTTCATTTCTATCGTTATTTATTATCTTGAGATTTTTTGGTTAGATATGGAACAATGATACTAGTCGTAATTAGACTTCGTATAACGTATTAACGTTGATGTCTCTATGAGGTAAGGAAGTGCGTCAATGGCCAGTCTTGTTTTTGGGTTGTTGGGTTTTCAACGTTTTAATGAGATTTATAGGGTTGCACGATAACAAGTACGGATATTTGTTTCCAACCAAAAAAGGTATGGATGTTTGTTAAATCATAACCAAAAAACTTTAAATTAAAGTTACGACACGTTAAATTTTGATGGAAATATTAAGTAGCTCTTTGTGCTACCAATTTTTCAAATATAGGAATATATTTATAAAATTAATCCATTTATCCAAAAAAATTGATAGATGTAACTTTATTGGCATTGGTAATTGGATATAACTAGAATATATATTCGAACTAATATATGTTTGGCTATTAGATATTTTCTGAAGCAGACGAAAACGTAATACCACAACGATATAGACGAAAACGTAATACCACAACGATATAGCCTTGGACTTGTGACTTGTGAGTTTCAACGATCTAAAATAATATATGGTAAATTACCCTCAGGTCCCTGACTTTTGTTCGAATTTGCGGTAGGATCCCTGGTTTATAAGAATTTGGTCTAAGGTCCTTACTTTTTGAATTAATATTGGTCTTGGATCCCTAAAGTTACTGCAGATGATGTCAGCAAATTTTTTTTTTGTCATTAAACTGACCAAAATACCCCTAGGCAATCATCTTCAACCCCAAGTTAAGAACAAATCACTACTCCTCCACCTTCGTTGTGTTCCCAAGTTAACAAATTGAAATCCCAAGTCCAATAATAAAATCCAGATTACACTCTTGCGTTTCCTCATACAGATTGGAATCCCAAGTTCAATAATCGACATCAACAACAAACCCTAAGTTCAATAATCGAGATCCTCTCATCTCTTCTCTCCCAATTCTCCAAACCCTAAGAGGAGGAAATTAATGGCTATCTCCGCGCAACCTCCTCCTCATCCCAAAACCCCTCCTCTCCGCCTCCTCCTTCCTCCCTGCCCCGTCGCGTCCCTGCTTTGTCATCCGAGCTGCTCACAGCAAGTTCGATTGCAAGAAGCCCGACGTCAACATCGATACCATCGGCCACGTCGACCACGGCAAGACAACCCTCACCGCCGCACTCACCATGGCCCTCGCCACCATCGAAAACTCTGCCCCGAAGAAGGAAGCAGCTCGTCTAAGATGAGAGCCTGGCAAAAGGCGTCGACCGCCTTCAGCTCCTCAGCATCGTGTTCGTCGTCAATCTCGAAATTGACATACATGACCTTGCTGCTCCTTTGACCCTTCCATGTCAATGAATTCCGGAACTTGTTGGAGGCACTGATTGTCTTTTTCTTGAACGAATCAATCTTTGTCTTCCTCTCGGTGTGGCCCTGAGTAGAGGAGATGATTTGGAATTTCTGGGTTTTAAATTGGGTTGTATCTTGGTTTTTGTTTGTGACACATCAAGTTAGATTTAGGGTTTTTAATTGGTTTTGTTTTTTTGATTTGGGACGGTTTGTTATTTTTAATTGGTTTGCTTGGGTGTTTGTTAATTGGTTTCTGGGATTTTTTGGTTTTGATTTTGGGAGTGTACAATTTGGAATTTCTGATTTTTTTTGATTTTGCTTGGATGTTCATCATGTTCAACCTGGTTGAAGAAAATTGATTTTTTTTTAAAAACAAATTTAGAGGTATTTTGGTCAGTTTAATGACAAAAAAAATTTGCTGACATCATCTGCATTAACTTTAGGGACCCAAGACCAATATTAATTCAAAAAGTAAGGACCTTAGACCAAATTCTTATAAGCCAGGGATCCTACCGCAAATTCGAACAAAAGTCAGGGACCTGAGGGTAATTTACCTAATAATATACCTTAAGTCCTATTTATAGAAAGGTAAAAAAATATAATACATGTAATTTTACTATAACTAAAACTCTTAACAATAATCAAAATACTAAAGATACCTACTAATTTTATAAGGAAAATTAGGCTAAGACCTCTGTACTTTGGGGATTCAACTGTTTTAGTCCCTACTATTTCGAAATTACTCCTTCAGTCCCTACTATACAAAATAACATAGACGTTTAGTCCCTATCGGGCCAACTGCTGATGTCAACAGTCAACGTAAATTTTTTTAAGACCATTATACCCTCCTTTTAAATATAACCCAATCCGACTCGACCGACCCAACTACCCCATGACTCAACTCGACCCGATCGACCCAACCGGCCATGTCTTTCCCAACGACGGTGCCCAACCCGATCCCGGAGAAGCTCGGGTTCTTCCTTCTTTTCGGTCGAAGAAAAGAAGAAAACTCCAAATCAAAATCATATCACCAACAAGAAATTCCATGGCAATTATGTTCTCTGTGATATATGTCAAATCCAAATCAAACCCTCCTTCCTGCAAAAAAAAAAGAAAAATCGCAGTCAATAGAACAAGCTTTAATAGAAATCGCAGTCAATAGAAAAATCCTAGTCAAACCCATGGAAATCGTAGTCAATAGAACATAATTGGCTGGCTAATAGAACAAGCTCAACGCCTGGAACCATCCCCTCAAGAGGAGGCGGGGACTTCAGGGACAACTTCATCCCAATTCCGCTCGTGAACCGTGCAAACCTAGACATCCCACTAGGCAAATCCTCCTGCACCGGAGCATTCAACGGCAGTAGAATCTTCAGATTCTTTGCCTACGACACGATTCCAGAAGCGGACAACTGGTCCCCGCCTCCAGGCAAGGGGAAGTAGTATCTTCCGGAGCTTGGTCGAATCAACAGATCTGGAATCCATCTCAGCTAAGTTTAGGAGGGCGGGAGATGGAACTAGGAGTTTAGGAGTTGAGATTAATAAGAAGGGTGAAGATAAGTTGGGGAATTAGGAGGGCGGGACATGGAATTAGGGTTTTAGGGGTGGAGATTACTGAGAAGGATGAAGGTAAAGTTGGGGAATTTAAATCATGAGAGTTGCTTCAGGGTGAAGGTAAGAACCCGAGCTTCTCCGGGATTGGGTTGGGCGCCGTTGTTGGGAAAGACATGGCCGGTTGGGTCAATCGGGTCGAGTTGAGTCATGGGGCAGTTGGGTCGGGTCGAGTTGGATTGGGTTAGATTTAAAAAGAGGGTATAATGGTCTTAAAAAATTTTACGTTGACTGCTGACATCAGCAGTTGACCCGATAGGGACTAAACGTCTATGTTATTTTGCATAGTAGGGACTGAAAGAGTAGTTTCGAAACAGTAGGATTAAAACAGTTGAATTTCCAAAGTACAAGGGTCTTAGCCTAATTTTCCCAATTTTATATCATTCTTTATCTACATTATTTTCCCTTGCTTGGAGAATTTCGTCCTCGAATTTGGTGCGGCTAGCCAGTTCAAGATTGTCGTACATGCAGTTTTGAACACCTTTGAGGATCGCATTGACACGTGGTATCTCCCATCCCATCAGAATAAATATTTGGAAGTAAGACAATCATTCAAACTCTATAGATGAAAGACCAGAAACTCAATTTGCCGAGCACATCTGCGGCATCCTTGAGACCATGCCACATATAGACCCGACCATTGTTAGAATTCAATTCGCAGTTCGACATAATTCGATTCGTCAAAAATTTGATTCGATTCGTTACCAATTCGATTCGTCAAAAATTTGATTCGATTCGTTACCAATTCGATTCGTCAAAAATTCGATTCGAATTCGTTATGAGATGAATTGAATACGGTTTATGATTTTTATAATTCGTCAAACCGAAGAATTTAATTCGAATTCGATTCGAGTTGAATTCGTATTAAATTCGTGTATATATATATATATTAAAAAATTCAAAAAATAGAAGAGAGAGGAAAATTAAAAAAATGGAGGGAGAGGTTGCGTGGGAAAAAAAGGGGGGAGAGGAGGGTGAAATTAAAAAAAATGGAGGGAAAAGGAAAGGAGGGTCCGAGGGGATTAAAAAAAATGGAGGAAAAAGGGGGGAGAGAGTTATGACCGGAAAAAGAGGAAGGAAGGTTGAAATTAAAAAATTTGGGGTGGGTGAGTTTTTTTTTCTGGGTTATTTTTTATTTTTTAATAATTTCAAAAATATTCCTAATCCTATAAATATTCTTTTTTATTCTTTAAAGTTTACACACTCCAATCTCAATTCTCTACTTATCTAATTAAAAATTTAAGATAAATAAAATATTCCTAAAATTTATTAATTATATATTAGTCATATTTATCATATAATTTTAACCATATAAAATCCTAAATTTAAAACCTTAAATTATAAAATTTCAAATCATAAATTTTAAACTCTAAAACTCCAAACCTTAAAATTTCAAACCCTAAATACTTAAAACCTCAAACCCTAAATTATAAAACCATATACCCTAAACCTTTGAATCCCAAATCTCAAACCATACAACCATTAAATCGTTTATTCCCTACACCCTAAACCCTAAGTTTCATAAAAAACTCCAAACCTTAAAATTTCAAACCCGAAATACTTAAAACCTCAAATCCTAAATTCTAAAACCATAAATCCTAAACCTTTAAATCTCAAATCTTAAATCCTACAAACCTTAAACCCTAAACCTTAAACTCTAAGTTTCACAAAAAAAAACTCCAAACCTTAAAATTTAAAACCATAAATACTTAAAACCTCAAACCCTAAATTCTAAAACCCTAAACCTTTAAATCCCAAATCTCGAACCCTACAGACTTTTAACATTATACTCCTTAAACCATAAACCTTAAATCCCAAAGTTTATACCTTACAATCCCAAACATAAAATCTTAAAACCACAAATTATAAACCTTACAACCTTAAATCTCAAACTTTAAAACCTTAAATTTTAAATCATAGGCCCTAAACCTTAAAACCTTACACTCTAAACTTGAGTCATAGTCAACTTAATTTTGTACATTAAATGTAAGCCCAGACTTTAGTTTATTTATTTTCCAAAAAAATTTCAACGCTTATTCAAACTAATTTGAATTCGATCAAATTCGACTATAATTCGAGCATAATTCGATAATTAATAATTCAAATTCGATTCATCTTTAGACGAATCGAATACGGTTTAAGATTTTATAAGTTCGAATTCAAACCAATTCGATTTGAGTTCGACCTAATTCGACAAATGGTCAGGTCTAGCCACATATCCAGCAAATGAGAATTTTTATATGTGAAATTCTCAACTCTGAGAAAATTAATATGCTCGACATACTCAAAATTCATAATCTTGAAAAACCTGGGATAAAGAACTATTCAGCAATACACTAGCAACAACTTCGTCAACATCGTGTCCATTATCCTCTTCACTAGGATAAGAGTCATAAATCGGTACACCCAAAAAGTCATCACGATCAGTCCTTAAAAGATGTTAAATCACAATAAACATCATCCTCATCGACCTTGTCCTCCTTAACAGGGTAGGAGTCTCACTTTGTCGCGGGCAGCCCGTGGTCAGCCAGCGTTGTCCAAGGATTGTCCATGGTGAGTGGTGACCTCATTCTCAGATTCAGACTGATTGATAATATATGGTGGAGAAACTTAAAGTGCCTACTGCGCTAATCTTGTCGATATAGTGATGTTAGCCATTTGGATGCGCAAGACTTCCATGACTTCATCATGTTGTTCTTGAAAGAGAGTGGATTACTGTGCCAACAAATCCATCATGCGACTTTCCAGGGCCTCGAGATTAGTCACCTCCGATTGATTACCATGCTTTAGAGACATGACAAAGGAGCATATGCTGGTCTCTAGATACCAACTGATGCAAACGAAAATGTAATACCACAACGATAGAGCCTTAAACTTGTGAGTTTCAACAAGAAACACAAGATAACAAGACGAACTAAGAGAAACCCTAAAATTTATAATCAAATTCAACCATCTAAAATAATATACCTTAAGTCCTATTTGTTAAAAACTAAAAACAATCTTATATATGTAATTTTACTATAACTAAAACTCTTAACAGTAATCAAAATATCAAAAATAAATACTAATTTAATATCATTCTTTATCTCCATCATTTTCATATTTAGACCCGTAAACTATGTGTTGTCGCCTTCTAGCCACGTCAAATAATAACAACTCAAATTTTATATATTCTCGTTTTAGCTATCTTCTTCGTTAACTAAATTCTCGTTGTTGACAAAATACTGTTGGAATTATTAATTTAATCTCAAGTCATTTTTTCATTGTACGTTTTTTTTGGAAGGGCTGACACAATTTTTTATTAAATGATTTATTATGTTATATCAACTATTTTATTATGTATATCATGTAAATAAATTAGTTTGTTAATATCCATTGTGATTTTTTTAAAATAAATTTAATTAAATATTATTCAAATGGCATAATTGCTATATCAAAGCAAACCATTCGAACATATCAGAAGGAATCATTTGAACATATCAGAATGAACTATTAGAACATATCGGAAGTAAATATTCGAATATATCAGAATGAACTATTCAAACATATTAGAGCGAACTATTTAAACATATTAGAAGCAACCATTCGAACATATCTAAAAAAATTTCCAAATATATTAGAAGGAATCATTCGAACGTATATGGTCAAACCATTTGAATATATATGGCCAAAATATTTGAACATACATGGTCAAACCATTTGAACGTACATAGTCAAACCATTTGATCATAGTTAACCAAACTATTTGAACATACATGACTAAACCATTTGAGCACAGTTAACCAAATTATTTAAGCGTATATGGCTAAACTATTTGAATGTACGTGACCAAACTATTTGAACATGCATGGCCAAACTATTTGAACGTACATCTAATCTACATAACCAACTCCAACACATCACATTTTCCAGAGTTACAAAATCATGGATTATATGAGAATCAAACAAAACATCACCAAATCATAATAAACAAACTATAGCAAAACAAAAAAAATACATAACCCCCATTAAAAGAGCTATAAAGGGAACTAAAATAACATATTATCGTAATTAACCTAAAAGGTAAAAAAGAGAGGAAAATGATTAACCAAATCCCAAGCTCGCACTACAACTAAGAATTTCAATTAGAAAATTGATTCTAAGAGGAAAACATGAACACAAACTCCGTGAATGGCCACAATATCCGGAAGGTTATTGAACTCCACTTGTAAGCAATGATGAGCAATCGCTAGCAACGCGATCTACTGGCATCATCAAAGATCGTTGACAACGATGTTGCTGAACTCGCAAGGAACAACAGTTTGGAGAGATTGAAAAATAGGATTTTTGTTTGTTTTGAAGAGAATGGAAGAGTTCGAGAGACAGTTGGGAAGGATTGTGAACTTGGATTTTTGTTTGTTTTAGAGAGAAGGGAAGAGTTCAATAGAACAAAATTATTTAATGACCAAAATAGTCCCAATGAGTTTTGGCCCTCAGATGTAGTTTATAATTAAAAATTTTATCTAATGGCTCACATTTTATTCAGATTGGTCTTGGATCATTTTACCCATCCAAGACCAAACAGGTGATCAATTGTTTATTTTAAAATTTGGATAATTTGAATTATCCGAATTCATATCCATAATAATATCAAAGTCAAATTTCGAATTATTTATTATTCAGATTTAGATTTAGATAAAAAAAATGTGAAATTTATATTTTTTAAATAATAAAAATTTCAGATATTTTGCATTTGAATTATTCCAATGTTCATCTCTACATGCGATCGATAGATTTTGGGGTGATGAAAAACAAAAAATGGAATACCTTTTCATTACACCTCATGATATGATCAATTAATCCATTTTTCTATCATTGATAACAATTATGAAATAAAAAATTCGGATAATTGTCAATTAATAACTTTTTTCATAGTTAATATATATTTTGTTGATACCGACTCGATCAACCAAATCAAATTCGAATCAACTAGGTTAAAATATTTTGAAAATTGACAAATTCTCTTAATATTTTTTGAGGAAAATAACTATATTGTCATTGTAGTTGGTCATAACTCGAACATACATTATTTGATCTAATATGTATTTTCTTATTTTTCATATTTTGAACTATAGACTATTTTTTATAAGTGATGCTGTATTGTTTCCTATAAAAACTTTAAGAAAATTTATACCATAGATACAATATCAAAATTATTAAATACATGAATATCAAAATTAAGTAATGATAAACTCAAGTACACAACTAAGAAAACCCACGTTACATCAAAAAGTTTGTCCCAAAATACAAAATGCAAATGTCATTAAATAATTCTAAAGTGCATCCCAAAATACAAAATACAAATGTCATTAAATAACTCTAACCACCCCCCAAAAAAAACCACATGAAATAATTTCTACCCAATATTATATATTTTCATTTTCAGTTATCTGCTTAGTTTAATATCTTGTAGTGGCAGCACCATCTACGGTCGTCAGCTCTGGACAGGACTGAAATTATAGGACAAGACAGTACTGGACAGAACTAGTTGTTCTAGTTGTACCGTCCTACGTTTGATTATTTCAGCACATGATTGAATATTTTGTCTATTTCACTGTTTTATATGTATAATAATTTAATCTAAAATTTTGTTAAAGACAAAAATATTATTCATGATAACAGTAGATAATATTCATTAAACTGAGTAAAATCAATCATTACATTAATAATAATATTATATCATAGAAATAAAATCTTTGAATAAAAAATCAATATTAAAACAAAAATTTTAAAAATAATCTTACGAATTTAGATCATGTTAATTGCATTATAAATATTTTTAATATGATATCACATAACAAATATTTTGTTGTAAACAAATATTATTAAGAATTATTCATACATGTACAATAGATTGGGTAATATGGTAAAAACATGTTATAAGCTGATCGATAACATAAAATATATGGATTAACCATTTTAATATTTTCACATGGATTTATATCTGAAATATGAAATACAGAAAATCTAAATTAATCCAAATTAAAATTTTTTTATATAATATCTAAAAAATTTATATTAGAGAAAATGATTATTAATGATTGAGTTAATATGATAACAAATAAGAAAAAAGAAATAATATAGGGTAATATGTTTTTTTTTTGTGAAGATATAGGGTAATATGGTAAAAACATGTTATAAGAGATTTCTGTCCTTGGACAAAAAATTTTGTCTCATGGATATAGGTGGGACAAGAAATTGGGAGTGGGCTTGGACAAGGATTCAATTTTGTCCTGTCCATTTCTTGTGCCAAACATAGGCTTGGACAAAAAATTTTGTCCAGTCCTGTCCAAGCCATCGTACCAAACGCACCCTTGGAGTTGGGACGATGAAGACAAAAATTGAATTTTATTTTTTCTTTTAGCCACAGTACCCTCCAGATCTCCTAAATTAATTAAACCTTTTTCAGACCACCGACAATAGTTAATTTTTATAAAAAGCCACTGACAATTGACAGCATACGTCTCTCCAATAATCAATTAGTTGCATGTTTCTCATTGTTATATATATTTGATTGATATTAGTATTTAGACAATAACTCGTCCAACCAAATCAAATTCGAGCCAACTAAATTATGACATTTGAAAATGGGAAAATTAGGCTAAAGCCCCTGTATTTTGGGGATTCAACCATTTTAGTCTCTACTGTTTAAAAACTACTCTTTGAATTCCTACTATATAAAATAACCGAGTTTTTTAGTCCCTACAAATCAACAGAATTTTTTTCATGACCGTTATACCCTTCATTTGAAACCAAATCTAAACCTAAACCCAAACCCAAACACAAACCCAAACCCAAACCCAAACCCAAAACTAAAACCAAACCAACTAATTCAAACTAATTAAAATCAAACCTAAATTAAATACCCAATCAAACTAATTCAAACTGTTCACGGCATCGAGGAGCGTCCTATTCCCAGAGACAAACGCCGGGAGCATTCTGGACGAAGACGAAGCCATGGGATGGACGTGGCCTTGAGGAAGTAATCGGTCACCCACTTGACGGCCTCCATGGCATGGTCCAGGTCTGGCCCATCATCTTGCCATACTCCAACACGCTCCAGGACATCATCGTCGTCGAGAACGCCATCGAAAAGTTGAAGTTCATGTTGTCGCCGACGTCGTAGTAACCCTCGATCACGAAGAATTGTGGGTTGGATTGGGAGAATGGTGGGAGGGAGAGAGGATCCGACAGAAGATGACGAACCGTTCGGATTCCACGAGGATAACACCACCACGTCATCCTCCTCCCAAGACCCGTTCGGATTTCACATTCTTGGCGATGGTGATGACCTCCGGGCCGATTCCGTCGTCGGGGAGGAGAGATGGATTAGCTTTTTCCGGCGGAGGTGGTAGAGCACAAGTTTGTTCTGCGAGGCTTGCGTGGAGGGAGTTGTTGCTGACGTCGAAGCCGGCTTGTAGTGGCTTTGCGTTGATCGGCATCGGGAAGTCACTCTCCGGTCTGGGACCTTCACTTTAAATGAGCACCGATCTTCTTCACTATCGTTGTCAACAACCATAAAACGACTGTTCAACATTCCGTCTTCTTCGCTTCCAATCTCAACAAAAATTATGTTTCCGGCGATGGATTTAGATCGGTTGGGTTCGAGAGGATTGGGTTTGGGTTTATTTGGTTTGATTTTATTTGATTTGGTTTGGTTTATTTGATTTTGGGTTTGGGTATAGGTTAGTTTTTCAAAAAAAGGGCATAACGGTCATGAAAAAAATTCTGTTAATTTTTAGGGACTAAAAAAATCGGTTATTTTGTATAGTAAGGATTCAAAGAGTAGTTTTTAAACAGTAGGGACTAAAACGGTTGAATCCCCAAAGTACAGGGGCTTTAGCCTAATTTTCCCTTTGAAAATTGACAAGTTTACGACACTAATTTATGAACTCTAGTACACGACTAAAAAAAACCACGATTCATCAAAATTTTTGCCCCAAAATACACAATACAAATGGCAATAAATAACTCTAACCACGTGAGATAATTTCTAGCCAATTTTATATATTCTTGTTTTCAGTTATAGTCTTAGTTTAATATCTTGTAGTTGACTATGTACTGATCGAATTGCTAATTTAATTTGAAGTCACTGTGGCAGGACCATCTACGGACGTCAGATCTTGGAGTTGGGACGCTGAAGACAAAAAATGAATAATTTTTTTTACGCCACACTGACGCTCGAGATCCCCTTGACATAATTAATTAAACCTTTTACACATATCGACAATAATTAGAAATTTAAAAAAACTGACAATTCACCGAATGCATACGTCTCTACAAACATCAATTAATTACATGTTTCTCATTGTTAATATACATTTGCTTGATATTAGTATTTAGATAATGACTCGTTCAACCAAACCAAATTTTTTTTAATAAACACTCCATTAGGGGCTGAGTTTCTCCTATCATAGAAAAATGTAAAGAAAAAGAGGTTACAGTAAGAAGAGACCAACAGATCGTTGTGTTTGCATGATTTCTATTTAAAAATATACAAAAGGCATTGAAGTTTGTGCAAACTTCAGTAAAACTGTGCTGCCGCCAGTTAGACACTCTTTTTTTTTGGTATAAAGACTTACTGTGGAGTGCTAAGAAACTAAAAGACTCTAATAATCGGGAAGACAAAGCAATTAGCTACACATATTTCTCATGAACAAATTCTCTCTTTGGTATTCTTGATGATTTTTTACAGAGAAGGGAATGAACCCCTGTATAGAAAACCAAAATAGGTGACTGAGAAGATTAGGCCGATAAGAAGAAATTTATCTTATATGTGAACTTCAATTTCTAAAAACAAAATAGCCAAAATAATGGCCTAAGAAAAACGCCAATGCATACGTTTTTTGACAACAGGACATAACCACTTACGTTTTTATAATATCTCTGTGTTTCTGAAATGGTTACATCACCACTTGTCATGCTGATGGCGTCCATCTGTTTCTCATCTTCTAAGTTTAGAATTCGTTCTTCATCTAAGGTTCCCATATCCAGAATGAGGCAAGAACATTATCCATTTATCTGTGCTATAGATCTGTGTATAATGTCCATCTCCAAAAAAGTGAAGATTTTTCCAATTCGTGGGTATTGATAACATCCTCGGATTCTATAATAACATATAAATTTATAAAGTCTTCTATTTCTTTGAAATCATATGGAAGGAGAATGTCTGTTTCCATTTCTTATGATCCATCGTCTTTTAAAAGGATTATCCTCTTTTTTTTGTTGGTATTGTTATGAGTTCTGTAATTTTTGGAAAAGTAAAATCTATTAGTCATATAATCCTTCCTCTCACTGCCGTGTTTCTCCTTATGATAAATTTTTTTCATAGAGCCATTTTTAGATGTTTTACTATATAATGGTCATGCCTAATTTACTTAAGTTTGGAATAAATTTGTAGTATAGTTTAATATCTTTTATGCAATATGAGGTTGCAATTTTGTTTTTCATTTCCTATTTGTAAACCTAAAGATATTTTTCTCTTACATAGTCCCATTTTTCTTTTACTTACTACAATCTCCCATTTTTCTCTTAAATATTAAATCCAAATATTTTTCTTGCTCAACTACTAAGTTACTTGCTACAAATATATCATCGATATAGACCACTCAGAAATTATACTTTAAGAAAATTATATACACAAACTTTTGAAAAATTGTTGGAGTATTTTTTAAAGAAATTTAAAATGTCCTTCCGGACATGTTAACACGTCACATATAAACGTTGTTCATGGTTTAAACTATTCTTCTATCTATAATTGATTATAACATGATTTAAGATCAAATTTACTAAAATTTTTCTGTTGGATTCATCCTGTAAGACTATCTTTATTTGGAATATTATAAGCATCATCTATTGTATTAACATTTAGTCAGACGGTTGTCCTACGCGAATTTTCTGATTTTTACTTAGATTATATTTTAACATTTCAGAAATTTGATTTTGGAATTATGATTATCTAAAGGGCTGTAGTCAATATTGGCTGTGACTATTATCCTAATGTCGGGATTTTTAATTTGTATTTTATTATGTATTTTGTTTTGCATTTGGTTATATTTTTAATACCAATTTTTTCAATCTCTTTATAATATGATAGTTTATACTATTCTGTATATCTGGTCCTTTTTCTTATATATATATTGATGGGAGCTGCTTCCAAACTCGTCCCATCTACAGTATTGGTTACCATGGGAAACGAGAAGGGGAATCAAAACAGCCCACCTGCGGCTAAGAAAGGAAAGAAGGAAAGTTATGGGTTTATTCGGTCCATGGCAACCATCTTCATGCATGCAGATGGTGTGGACTGGTTGCTAATGGTGCTTGGGATACTTGGTTCAGTTGGCGATGGCTTCTCCACTCCCCTTGTCTTGTTTATTACCAGCAAGTTGATGAACAACATCGGCAATTCCTCATCTTCCAAGGACTCATTTTCTCACACTACAAACAAGGTCCTTTTCCGTCTCCTCTCTTCATTGATTGATACCTAACCTTTTATTCTCCATTTCTTTCGAAAAAAAAAAGACCTTTCACATATTTTTAATGAGAAAGTTGTTTGTACGGAGATTAACACATTGTTAATAGTGATGAATTTGTTTATGTGTTTAAAATTTTGGAATTTGATTATGGAAATTATTTATCAACCCATGTTTTTTCGTTAACGTTGCTGAGTCCAATAAATTTCCTAGTTGTAAGAGTGGTTTTGGCCTCTCTATATTTCCCTGGAAACTAACTTACCGCAAGTTTTAACACAAAATTGAATTTTACTCGCAATCTACAAAAAATAAGATATTGCATATTACTCTTAGTAGTTGTTTCTTTATTTAAAAAAAATTGTTGTCTGCCGTAACAAAATAGTCTTCTTTTCTTATATTTTCTCTCATCTTAGTGCACCCAGTATTCTACATGGTTATTGATGAATACTTATTTATTTCTGGGCAGGTATGAAATGAATAAATTAATTCAAGTAATTTACTTCTTACTAGGGTAGATAATTTACGTGTTGTCTGGTGTTGGATGCAGAATGCACTGGCCTTCTGTTACCTGGCATGTGGGCAGTTAGTGATCTGTTTCCTAGGTAAGAGACAACACTCGGCAACAAACTAAAAGATGGTCAATGGTTGTTTTCGCATTAAGCTGATTGTTCCTCTCTCTTCTTTGTTATTTTTTTTTCATGTTTGGTGGTAGAGGGATATTGTTGGACAAGAACAGGAGAGAGACAGGCTTCTAGGATGAGAAATAGATACCTCAGAGCTATTTTAAGACAGGAAGTTGGTTACTTTGATTTACATGTCACTAGCACCTCTGAAGTCATCACCAGTGTCTCCAATGACAGTCTTGTGATCCAAGATGTTCTCAGTGAAAAGGTTCCTCAATATTTAATACTATTATTTCTTTTAGCTTAATCAAGAGGTCTCGACTTCGAGCTAATGCATCAGTAGACTCGTCCTTTTTTCTTTATCCATCACTGATCTTGGCTAAATCTTTCAGGTGCCAAACTTTCTGGTGAATCTATCCATGTTCGTTGGAAGCTACGTGGTCGGGTTCATAATGCTTTGGAGGCTGGCAATTGTTGGGTTCCCATTTATAGTACTCCTAGTAATTCCTGGCCTTATTTATGGGAGGACTTTATTAGTACTAGCAAGAAAGACAAGAGATGAGTACAACAAAGCAGGTGCAATAGTTGAGCAGGCAATATCTTCAGTTAGAACAGTGTATGCATATGTTGGGGAGAGCAAGACCACATCTGCATATTCTGCAGCTTTGGAATTTACCGTCAAGTTGGGACTAAAGCAAGGGTTGGCCAAGGGACTGGCAATTGGAAGCAACGGTGTCGTGTTCGCGATTTGGTCCTTCATGTCTTATTATGGTAGCAGATTGGTCATGTACCATGGTGCTCAAGGAGGCACTGTGTTTGCTGTTGGTGCATGTATTACAGTTGGTGGAACGTAAGTCTCAAACAAGTTTTGAATTTTTTTTGTTGTGTTTGAGGTCTAATGTTTGTGATCCTGGTAGGTCACTGGGGTCTGCTCTATCCAATGTGAAGTACTTCTCTGAGGCATCTTCGGCCGGGGAGCGAATAATGGAAGTGATCACAAGGATTCCTAAGATAGATGTAGAGGACATGGGAGGTCAGACACTGGAGAATATTGGAGGGGAGGTGGAGTTCAGACACGTCGAGTTTGCCTACCCATCTAGACCTGAGAGCATGATATTTAAAGACTTTTGCTTGAGGATTCCAGCAGGGAGGACCGTGGCCTTAGTTGGCAGTAGCGGGTCAGGAAAATCAACCACGATAGCCCTGTTACAAAGATTCTATGAACCACTTTCCGGTGAAGTTCTTATTGATGGAGTCCCTATTGAGAAGCTGCAGCTTAAATGGCTGCGGTTACAAATGGGCTTGGTGAGCCAGGAGCCTGCACTTTTTGCCACCTCGATTAAGGAGAACATACTGTTTGGGAAGGAAGACGCCACTTTGGATGAAGTTGTGGAAGCTGCCAAGGCTTCTAATGCCCACAATTTCATTAGTCAGATGCCTCAGGGATATGACACTCAGGTGATCACTTGTTGTTGTGCTTGTCATTTATGAACTACCAACTAGTGAAGTGAAGTTACAAACTTTGTGTTTGACAGGTTGGCGAGCGAGGGGTGCAAATGTCGGGAGGACAGAAGCAGAGGATCGCCATTGCAAGGGCGATAATCAAAGTGCCGAAGATTCTCCTTTTAGATGAAGCGACTAGTGCGCTAGATTCCGAATCAGAGCACATTGTCCAAGAAGCACTCGATAAGGCTGCGGTAGGGAGGACGACTATCATTATTGCTCATCGCCTGTCCACCATCCGAAATGCTGATGTGATTGCTGTTGTGGAAAATGGTGTGATAGTAGAGACAGGTTCGCATGATGAGCTAATCGAGAATGAAGATGGTCGGTATGCTTCCTTAGTCCGTCTCCAACAAATGGAGAAGGAGAGAACACAAGAGGATCATGTCTTCTCATCCTTCATATCAATCACAGATGTGCATAGCACGAGCAGCAAGAGATTGTCACTAATGAGCAGGTCTACTTCAGCCAACTCAGTTGCAGAAAGCCGAGCTTCACTCAACAAGGACTATACAACACGCGAGGAGCAAAACTTTCCAGTGCCATCATTTCGGAGGCTGCTATCCATGAACCTGCCAGAATGGAAACATGCAACGACTGGATGTTTTGCTGCCATCTTATTCGGTGGGGTTCAACCCGCTTACTCCTTCGCATTGGGATCAATGATATCGGTGTACTTCTTGACTGATCATGATGAGATCAAGAGGAAGACGAAGATCTATGCGTTTTGGTTCGTGGGGTTGGCAATCTTCTCATTGTTGGTAAACATAGTTCAGCATTACAATTTCGCATACATGGGAGAGTACTTGACCAAGAGGGTCAGGGAAATGATGCTTTCCAAGGTGTTGACTTTTGAAGTTGGCTGGTTTGACCAAGATGAGAATTCTAGTGGCGCCATTTGCTCTAGACTTGCCAAAGATGCAAATGTGGTAAGCAGTTCTATCTTTATAATGTTGTTCTTTATCAATTTAAGATTTGAACATCGTATTGAATTCTTTGGCCTTATGTGGCTCCTGGTCCAAACAGGTGAGGTCCCTAGTTGGTGACAGAATGTCGTTGATTGTCCAAACTTGCTCGGTGGTACTTGTTGCTAGTATTATGGGTCTAGTCATATCTTGGAGACTCGCAATTGTCATGATCGTGGTTCAACCAATCATCATAGTCTGCTTCTACACGCGTCGTGTCCTGCTCAAGAGCTTGTTTAAACAAGCAACCAAGGCGCAGGAAGAGAGCAGCAAGGTCGCAGCGGAAGCTGTCTCGAATCTTCGAACAGTCACAGCCTTCTCGTCACAAGGCAGGATATTGAAAATGCTTGAGAAGGCTCAAGAGGGTCCTCAAAGGGAGAGCATTAGGCAGTCGTTGTACGCGGGTCTCGGTCTAGGCATAACTCGGGTAATTATCTCCTTGAATTGGGCGTTGACCTTCTGGTATGGTGGTAGGCTGATCTCTGATGGTTACATCTCATCGAAGTCTCTGTTCGAGACATTCTTCATCATGGTGGGCACCGGTCGTGTCATAGCTGATGCCGGAAGTATGACCACCGATTTAGCCAAGGGCGCGGATTCTGTTAGCTCGGTTTTTGCCATATTGGACAGGTGCACAAGAATTGAACCCAATGACACCAACCGTTCTCAGCCAGAGATGATCACAGGCCACGTAGAACTAAGCGATGTGGACTTTGCGTACCCTGCTAGACCTGATGTGATGATCTTCAAGAGCTTCTCGATCAACATTGAAGCAGGAAAATCAACTGCATTGGTGGGGCAAAGTGGATCAGGCAAGTCGACCATAATAGGACTAATTGAGAGGTTTTATGATGCGCTGGGAGGCACGGTGAAAATAGATGGCAAGGATATCAGGACATATAACTTGAGGTCATTGAGAAAACACATTGCCCTGGTAAGCCAAGAACCCTCATTGTTCTCGGGCAGCATCAAGGAAAACATCATGTACGGCGCACCAGACATCGTAAGCGGATCTGAGATCATTGCAGCCGCTAAGGCTGCCTATGCACATGACTTTATTGCGGGCCTCGAAGACGGCTATGACACAATCTGTGGTGATAGGGGAGTACAACTTTCCGGCGGGCAGAAGCAACGCATTGTCATTGCCCGTGCGATCCTGAAGAATCCAGCGGTATTGCTGCTAGACGAGGCGACCAGCGCACTCGATAGCCAATCAGAAAAGATAGTGCAGGATGCGCTCGACCGCGTGATGGTTGGGAGGACTAGTGTAGTGGTTGCGCATAGGCTAAGTACCATACAAAGGTGTGATCTCATTGCAGTGTTAGACAAAGGTAAGGTGGTGGAAAAAGGGACACACACTTCTTTGTTGGACATAGGGCCTTTAGGAGCTTACTACTCATTGGTAAACCTCCAAAGGAGACCTCATAACAACGACCTACAAGTCATAGGCTAACTTAGATGTCCGGATACGAGATGACTTGCGAATAAAAAGCAGATATATATATTAATGTTTTTTATGTATTAAATGTTAGTTATGTTATTATAAAAGTCGATCCATGGGCTTCAACTTGAAAATTTCAGTTCGGTGTTCCCTTTTGAAAGAAAAAGTTTACCTGTACGGCTCAACGGACCAATTTGAAACCTTATTATTCCAACACAATTTCTCGGATCAATGGGCCAATATTAAGTTCCAATCTTGCGGGGGGCCTCGCTGCGCCCATCTCATATATGGCCTAATTAGTAATTCCTCAACCCAGTGAACAACGAGGTTGATAATCAATTACAGAGATTAAAAAAAAATTGACTTCGTATAGATGTCTTCCGAATATAAAGAAAATAGTGAAAAATTAATCTATCAATATTTTTTTTGGTAGGTTTAACTAGCCCATGAATTTTATTAATTATATGATACCGTACAGGAATAAATACAACTAATTTACTGACCTCTATAGTATCTACCGGAGCAATGTTCATACATGTATGTGTGCAGGCAATTCGAATTATCAAATTACGTACACAATTAAATTAAATTTTAGATCTCAATAATATTTTGGACTGTTAATATCGTCGATCTATACGTGTGTTTAGATTTGCAACTTTTTCTCCTTGCGCCTCTGCCACCGATCCGAAGTCGAAATCTATGATGGGCCTACACATCAGCTTCGGTCCAAAGTGTTTGTAGAAAGTCAACAGGTAGGGACCACAGTTTCTGGAAGGCGTGTTGACCTAGCCAGGGGCCACGACAAGAATCACCTCCTGGATTTGGCCGTGGGCGGCCCCTCCCAAAGTGCTGTCGTTTCTTCTGTTATCTTTGCACCGACCACGTAGACATGAGCCTGACATTGTCCCTTTCCCAAACAAACCAGTGCCTCACAAATGGTCAAATGTCATAATTGGATCAGGTTCCTCTTGGGACCGAATTTGGGTCCTTTACATGTACAATAATTTATAAATATTCGAATAATTTTTTTCAAAATATTAAAAATAATTTTGTTAATTACGATGAATAATTTATTTTTATGCGTTTCAATAATTTTATTTAGATAATTTATCAGTTATGTTGAAAATGATACGTCTTTAATTGATGTAAACGTTAAAATATTTTGTTTATATACATTTGAATAATTTCACTCAAATAATTTAATTAATTACATCAAAATAATTTGTTATGTATGTTCAAATAATTCGAACAAATTAAATAATTTTTTTCCATGTCGCATTAAAAACTGTGTAAAAGACCAACTTTGGCCTCGTTACTCTCTCCTATCTACCATCATATTTCATATAGAGGGTCACTTTTGATTTTACTAATTGTATTTGTTCCATTTATGTGGCTGAAATTCACTATTTCTTAAAGAAAAGAATATATTTATGTAATAAGTAAAGTTTGTTTTTTCATATAAATTGAACTATCGTCACTACTAGTCAAAGCTCTGTTCATTGTTATACCACTAGTCCAATGTAAATTGGAAAGAATTGAATTCCTTGTTGATTAGATTTTAGCAATATCACATCTAATGGTGACACAATATCGGAGCAGTGTATTGGGCTTCACGATCTCTTAGCTCATGACTCTGATGAACTCAAAAGTCCTCGTAAATTATGATTCAATACGTTTCGTTCGAGGTTAACATGAGGTGTATTCACTTATCTAAAAAAAACAATATTCGGATGAAAACGCGTAAGTGTCTTTATTTTACAAAAAATCACAAAATTATACATTTCGGTAAAAGAAACGTTCAGTTTCATGATTTTTTTTTTCACAAGCTGATACGAGAGAATGTATGTATTTTGACTCATCTTTTGACTTGACTATCCGTCTTTTAGTGCTACAATCTTATAATAACAATCACTCTTATAAAACTATTTGAGTGAACTCGATAATGGTAAAATATTTTAAACGGTAAAAAATTAATGTTTGTTAAAAAATAATTTAGAACGTGGAATAATTTTTTTGTTGTTAATTTTGTGTGGAACATATCCTTACATGTGAATTCGAACAAACATTAAGTTTAGAACGTAAAATAATTTTTTTTCTCATTGTTCCACGTTCTATTTTTTTTCAAACAAGAATTTTCTAACTTTTATCCAATTTTAAACCGATTAAAAATATTTTATCAAATATGAGTCAGTTAAAAATAAAATTAGTATACAAAATAAATTTACACCTAATCATCTTCTGGATCGATTGGGTAGCCTCTACTCATCTTGTTTCTGTGTTAATTTTCTTTTTTAGTTGAATCAATTTTGGTAAAATATTTTAAAATAGGATAAAAAGCTAAAAAAAAATATTTGTACAAGAGAACAAAATTTTGAGCATGGAATAACGAGAAAATTTTTATTCCACATTCTAAAATTAATGTTTATACAAATTCGAGAGTGAGAATATTTTTAACACAAACTTAACAAAGAAAAAAAATATTTTGCATTTTAAATTTTTCTCTTGTACAAAAATTAATTTTCTAAATTTGTTCCTTTTTAAAAGATTTAAAAGATTTTACCTTTACCGAATCAAATAAAATAAAAGAAAATTAATACATAAAATCAAAATTGCATATATTCAAAAAATTAATCAATTAATTTTATAAGGTTGTAGGGCTAAAAAACAGATATTTGGGTCAAAAAATATGAGTCGAGATACGTAGATTTTCAAGTATCAGTTTGTGCAAAAAATGCATGAAACTGTAAAAAAAAATTCAAAAATATGCATATTTTACATATTTGCTTGCAAACTAACAACGCTAATTTTTGTGTATTTTCATACAAAATTTAGATATAAAATTCTTTTTGCGAAATTATTTTCTTGTTATTATCAAAATATTGAAGCCTCTGAAAAATACTCACATTAGTAATCAATATTATTTACTACTGATTTACTTAGTCACATAAATTTGTTCATTCATTTAGACTAATTGGTCACTACAATTTACTCAATTTTATTATTGGCTTAAAAAAAATATGAATTTGATAATTGTAATGTTGTGATTCACTTCTACATAGATCAATACAAATTTTTTCTATATCCATCTTACTCTTGGCCAAGATTTTTACTCTTGGCTAAGATTCTTACTCTTTGTCATGTGCAAGGATAAAAATGAGTAAAGTAGAGTATGGTATTGAGAATACCTTACTCATACCTTAGTTAAAAAATTTAGACTCATACTTTATTCTATTTTTAACAATATTAAAAAACTGATATTTGTGGAGAAAAATTCATGAACTCGGCATCTCAAACTTTTGTAGTTAATAAAGAATTCTATCAGTTTAATCCCGTTATTAAATGCGCGTTTTATGACCAATCAATCAATGTTCTCCTTTTGCACGAGGCCTAAGAACACAAAGGAAAGTAAAACCACGGAATTGATTCCAATTAATATTTCTACAACTGATGTCTTGATACATGTATAATGAGGTGGCAAGACCCATATTTTATTGCGGTCAAATACCAATTTCAAGGCTGTGTTTGAAAAGAATTTAATAGGGCAAGGCGACATTTGAGTACACTTTTGTAAAAGTCCAATTTGTGATGTCGACAAACTTCTAGAGTGAAAATACAGTTTCTAACGGTAGCCGAATTGTAACGTTTTTGTTTAAAAATATTTGCTACGTCCTGTGATGTGATATTAGCAAAAAAATGTCAACCTTGATCATCCAGATTATCACATAGTAAAATATAAAAGTGATAGACTTATATATAAACATAAAAAATATAGTAATACATTTGCTGAAATTTTATTAAATAAAATTCTAACATTTGAGAGACAAAAAGACTATACAGATGATTATAAGGATGTGTTTAAATATTCTAAAATTTTAATATATAAGGCTTCTAACATTGGGAAAACAAGAAGACCGTCAAGATGTATTTATATTTTGATTCTTGAAAATACAATATTGATAGCTGAGTTTGATCGATCATAGTGAATATGTATTTTTTTTAAATAATATTATCGATACAAATGTTTGAACCGCACCAATTAGATATTCGCAACTTGATGATTATAAAGTTCCTACAATTACAAGGTGCTAATTCTTATATATTTGCGAGCCGGAACGGAATCCGCGACCAGGCATGCTTAGCTTTTTTCTCATTGGAAGGGCTTGATTTCATATAGGTGACAGAATAAAAGGCATCTTTAATTCTGAAGTCTGAACAAGTCAACTCAATTATTACTATTATTCGCTTACAATTTATCTATCGTTTTGTATTTAAGCAACCTAGAAAGTCAACTTAACATTCCGTCCTACAATTCGTAGGTCCATCCCGATATTCCCATCAACTACACCGAATCTATCTTCAGGAAGTTAGGTTGGTAGTGAACACAGACTTTTTTTTTATTATAAACTAAAGGTTATGTACCAATTCACCTGAATATTTTTGAGTTTGAATATTCTAAAATATAATATTATTAGAATTTTTTTTGAAAGAATTTAATAATTTTAAATAATAATATTGATTTGATCATAAATTAATTTGAAATTGATAAATTAATTGTTTTGGCGATATCAACTAAATAAAGTAAACACTATGAGAGAGAGAAAGACTGAGACAGAGAAATCATCAACCTCTTATTTTTGGTGCACCACTTTATAATATTCAACGATATGATTAGTACAGCAGGTCGTCATATAAACTGTAGCATGTCAACGACTGATTAAAATTTTAGATTGATTGCATATAAACACCATGTATTATTCGATATCAATATAAAACGATAAATTATAAAGAACACCAGATTAATAATTGTACTTTTCTTCTTCATGAAATAAAATAGTGTAGAATAAGCAGAACGGAGATCACTAGTCAAAGTATTTGCGTGCAATATCAACCCAAAATTTTATTAGCGGAAAACAAATTCCACATAAACTACGTTTTAGAAGAATGCACATAATCTCACAATTAAACACATTCTAAAATACTATTTTTCATCATCTAATTAAAAATTGCAACTAGAAATTTCACAAACTTCGAATCTAAAATTTCTAATTAGTTACAACTTAAATCAACCTTGTTAATAGAAATGATCAATCTCTTTAAACCCACCTATAAGCCACCGGCTCGTCACCAGTGACGCATTTGTGGAAGAAATAGGGGGCAATATTAATTAATTTAAGTCAAAACTAAAGTTGGCCATGTTCACTTTTATCATTGCCACCACTAGCAACAAAGCCAATGCACCCACCTGCTGCCCCCCATTATTTTACCAATATTCCTAATGCTTCCTTCCCAACCAAAACTTTCCCATTTGCAACCTATGACTTTAGCATATGCTAATTTCAAATTCGAATATCATTAAAATTTTAAAAATCAGCTATTTTATCATTATGTTCCTCCATTCACAAAATATTGAAGATTTTATTGAAAAAATTCAAATCATTAACTGGTTTTTTCATTCAAACAATAATTAATTGACTAATTTGCAAAAATAAATTTTTTAATGAAGTACTCGAACGTGACTCTCGTCTATTTTAGTATTTTACAGACGAAGTCACCTCTCGATTCTCGGCTACATTTATATTAAAATATGAATAGATATTAGACCGACTAATTATTTAGTATTCAAATAATAATACGATTAATTTATATTAGATTCAGCTATAATAATTTGAAATATATTTAATAATTTAAAATCAAAACTATGAGTTAAATTAGAAACAATATTATTTTTAATTTAAACGAGTAAGATAGTTAAATATGTCCAGACATTGACAAATCGCGTTTGTGGCAACACATAAATAGGCGTGTCCAATACATGGTCGGTCCGATATATCCATATTCTGTCTGTTTCCTTGGTCAGAAACAAATCATCAAATATTAATTTAAACCTCTATATGGTTACATTCTCTTGAAAAATGGAGGACGGCCATGAGAGAAATATACCCAATACCGCCATTGGTACCGATGACGAGACGACGAAGACGAAGACGAAGGATAAGAGCAGCAGTTTTTTGGGGTCGATAAGGTCTATTTTCATGCAAGCTGATCGTTTAGATTGGTTGTTGATGGTCGCCGGAATCATTGGGTCGGTCGGAGATGGGTTCTCTACTCCTCTTATGTTCTTTCTTGCCAGCAAGTTGTTGAACGACGTCGGCGGCGCCTCCTCTTCTTCCTCGGACGCTTTATCTAGTAACGTCAACAAGGTAGGTTGTTTTTTTAATTGCTTGGTATTTATTTCAACTTTCCTTACTTTATTATTATATATAATTTTTTCCATATATGGAGATTCAATTACTTGTATATGATCCTTACCTTTTCTTTTCTTCGCCATTTTTTATGAGTTAGTCCTTATTTACTGCTCTCCATTGTTCAAGAAGTTTGTTCCCATTAATATTTTCTTAGAAAAAATTGTTAAGGATTATTTAAAGAGGTAACAAATTTTTTAAACAAATATTTAAATTAACATATTTCAAGAACTAAACTAGAGACCCCTTAATTAATTTTAACAAATTTATATTTTTTCGAGAGGATAATAATTTTTTTGTAAGTGGAATTTTATAAATTTTTAATATAGACGTTCTAAATGATGCAGAACCCCATTTTATGTGTATGTGGTCGTTGATACCATCAAAATACTGACACAGTAAAATATAGTTAAACAACCTATGTTTCATGTTATCTAATTGATTGTTGGTTCTTTCACAAGTTAATTTCAGTTTTTGTGTGTTTCATATTTTTTGGGGGTTGATTTTGGGTTTTAATACTCCGGGTCATTTGGAACTTGTTTTATTAACGATCACGAAAAGCTAATCCACTTTGTATGAGTTATTATTACTTCTTAGTTACCCCATTTTATTCTTCAGACGTTATTTTTCCCATAAATATTCCCTTTCAGTTCTTATGAATGTTTCCTACTCTTTTTGTCGGTTTTATGGTCTTTTTCATACATACGCAAACCTAGTAAATTGACTAATCGACCTAAGAATTTGTGCAAACTCAGTTGAGAGTGTACTATTGTTAATCCATTAATGCTGTATTTATCTTAAAACGAAAAGTGAAATATTAACGACCATCCAAATTTTCTGATGCCACAACAATTTAATAATGCCCCTACCTTTTATCATGGATTTCACAATTTTAAAATCGTATCGTGATTACACGAGTTTTGATATCCATTCTTGTGCTTATCACCGGAAACGCAACGAGTTAAAAATTGTCGGGTGATTGTTCCATATTTGGTCGTGAACCTTTTCAATTATATATTCATTATTCGATACAATGATGACAAAAAGGAAAAAAACAGACCTGCATTTTGTTACTTCACAAAAAGATTATTGTGCTTAGTTTCTTTTTGCCAATATTTAACTCAGCTTGATGGTAGCTTATACTAAGATTTGACACATTCACAAATATCGTATAATAAAATTTACACCAAATTTATCCGATTGACATTGTTCTAGTTTAATCAAATTTGATTCTTACAAATATAGTCATTCTTATCATAATTCTTGTATAATACAAAATTGCATTAATCTAACTATAAGTGTCCCTTATTATTCCAAGTTTAATGGGAGACTCAAATTGATTATTGTTTTGGCAGAACGCTGTGGCACTTCTGTACCTGGCTTGTGGACAATGGGTTGCTTCGTTTATAGGTGAGTTACCTCGGTTACCTTTACACTTCTTCTTTCAAGGAAAAATTGAAGACGAACTCAAACTCGGACTCGGACTCGGAATCAAATTATGTTAGAACAACTTCTTCACCGTTCGACCGACCGTTTTGAAACTGCGCTACTGCTTATGAATATATCTTGGTGCATTTTTCAGAGGGATATTGCTGGACCAGGACTAGCGAGAGACAGTCTCGGAGGATGGCGACAAGGTACTTGAAGGCTGTTATGAGACAAGACGTTGGCTACTTTGACATGCAAGTTTCGAGCATAGCAGAGGTTGTAACAACTCTTTCCAACGACAATCTCCTAATCCAAGAAGTCCTAAGCGAGAAGGTAATAATCATCGGTTGTCGAATCGTATTCGTTAGGATTTGTATCGAATTCTAAACTCGTTTGAACCGGCTGCTCCTAATCTAGACCGAACCACATATATCATGTCTACGTTTGTAGATATATTTTTGGGATGGGATACATATGTCTAACAAAGTTGGCAAATCTGTTTGGTTTTGGAACAGATACCGAACTTTCTGATGAATGTGACCAACTTCCTGGGGTTCTACCTAGTTGGGTTCCTGATCCTGTGGAGGCTAGTCATTGTGGGGCTACCTTTTGTTGGGCTCTTGGTGATCCCTGGTTTAATATATGGAAGAACCCTGATGAAGCTAGCTAGAAAGGCGCGAGATGAATACAACAAGGCGAGCGATATCGCTGCACAGGCGATCACGTCGATCAGGACAGTCTATGCCTTTGTTGGTGAAAGGAGAACTGCTGCTGCATACTCGGCTGCTCTGGAACTTCCTCTGAGATTGGGACTAAGGCAAGGATTGGCTAAGGGGTTCGCTCTAGGCAGCAATGGGATAATCTTTGCCATCTGGTCTTTCCTTTGCTATTATGGCAGCCGGTTGGTTATGTACCACCATGTTCAAGGAGGGACCGTGTTCGTGGTAGGAGCTGGAATTGTTATCGGAGGACTGTAAGTCTTTTGAGTTGTTATTCATCTTCTTCAGTTTCTCGTTCGCGCTTTTGCTTAGTACTGATGAGCTGAAATTTGATTTCCTTGGTTTACAGATCTTTTGGATCTGCTTTATCCAACTTGAAGTACATTTCTGAAGCGTGCTCGGCTGCAGAGCGCATCATGGAAGTGACGAGACGGGTTCCCAAGATCGATCTAGAGAGCACGCAAGGAGAAACTCTCGACAATGTTAGAGGCGAGGTCGAATTCAACCATATAAAATTTGCTTACCCGACAAGGCCAGAGAACTTGATCTTTGAGGATTTCAACCTGAAAATTGAAGCAGGGAAAACTGTTGGATTGGTAGGCAGTAGCGGGTCTGGTAAATCGACTGCAATAGCGCTCCTACAGCGGTTTTATGATCCACTCGGCGGAGAGATACTTCTCGACGGGGTTGCCATTGGTAAGTTGCAGGTGAGATGGCTAAGATCACAGATCGGATTGGTAAGCCAGGAGCCTGCGTTGTTCGCGACTACGATCAAGGAAAACATTCTCTTTGGGAAAGAGGATGCTACTATGGAAGAGGTCATTGAAGCTTCTAAAGCCTCTAATGCTCACAAGTTCATCAGCCAACTGCCACAAGGTTATGACACACAGGTTAGATCATTTAGTCCCTGATTGAATGATACCATAAGCTTCATTATAACGAACTCGATGATCGATCTACCATTTTATAGGTTGGTGAAGGGGGAGTACAAATGTCAGGAGGCCAAAAGCAACGTATCGCGATCGCTCGAGCAATCATAAGAGCGCCGAGGATTCTCCTCCTCGACGAGGCAACAAGCGCACTAGATTCGGAATCAGAACAGGTAGTCCAAGAAGCCCTTGATACAGCTTCCACGGGATGCACTACCATCATCGTCTCTCATCGGCTATCCACAATCCGAAACGTCGATCTCATTGCTGTGATGCAAAATGGGAAGGTCATGGAACTCGGATCCCATGACGATCTCATGAATATCAGTGAAGGGATATATGCATCATTGGTCAGTCTGCAGAAAATAGACATGGACACACACCACGATGATAGATTACTTTCGGTATCGAGGAGCGTAGCTATGGTGAGTCGATCGAGCTCAGTTAACTCAACACAATGGCATCCAACTTCAGCTAAAGATTTACAAGCTGAAGAACAAAAGCTTCCTGTACCGTCATTCAGAAGATTGTTAGCTTTGAACTTGCCAGAGATGAAGCAAATGCTGCTAGGATGCCTAGGTGCGATCCTGTTTGGTGGGGTACATCCTGTGTATTCATACGTTCTGGGCTCGATGGTGTCGACTTACTTCAGCAAAGACCACGACGAGATTAAGGAGAAGACGAGAATTTACTCCCTGTCATTCCTAGCCCTGGCATTCTGTTCCCTGCTGTTCAACATGATCCAGCATTACAACTTCGGTTACATGGGCGAGCATTTGACGAAGAGGGTCCGTGAAAGGATGTTCTCAAAGGTGTTGACATTTGAGGTCGGGTGGTTCGACCAGGATGAGAATTCGAGCGGTGCAATCTTGTCTAGGCTTGCCAAGGATGCCAATGTGGTCAAGAATTTAGTAGGTGACAGGATGTCTCTGCTTGTACAGACAATGTCAGCTGTTGTAGTTGCTTGCACCATGGGACTAATCATTGCTTGGAGGCTTGCCATTGTGATGATTGCCGTGCAGCCGCTTATTATAGGTTGCATCTACACCCAACGCGTGCTTCTCAGAGGCTTGTCGAAGAAGGCGATCAAAGTACAACAAGAAAGTAGCAAGGTAGCTATGGAGTCTGTTTCGAATCTGAGAACAATTACCGCCTTCTCATCCCAGGGACGGATCCTTCGGATGCTTGAAACATCCCAAGAAGGTCCCCGGAAGGAGATTGCTAGACAGTCGGCGTATGCCGGGATTGGACTAGGATTCTCAAACAGCCTGTTGACATGTGCAGTTGTCCTGTCATTTTGGTATGGAAGCAAACTCATAAGACACGGTTACATCACGGGGAAAGAGCTGTTCGAGACGTACATGATCCTGATAAGTACGGGTCGTGTCATCGCCGATGCAGGGAGCATCACGTCGGATCTGGCTAAAGGGTCAGATACTGTCGGATCGATTTTCTCCATACTGGATCGGTATAGCATGATCGAACCTGACGATACTGAAGGGTACGAGCCCGAAAGGATTACAGGGCATGTAGAATTACGCAGCGTGGATTTCGCGTATCCGTCTCGGCCTGACGTGAAGGTGTTCAAATCATTGTCAATTGAGATCAAAGCAGGGAAATCAACAGCCCTAGTCGGACCGAGCGGATCAGGTAAATCGACCATCATAGCATTGATCGAGCGGTTCTACGATCCGATAAGTGGAAATATCAAGATCGACGGCCGTGACATTAGGTCGTATAATCTCAGATCACTGAGGAAGCACATTGCTCTAGTTAGCCAGGAGCCGGTACTATTCACTGGTACTATCCGAGACAACATTGCATACGGTGCACCCGATGGCACCAACCAGGCCGAGATCATTGAAGCAGCGAGGTCAGCCAATGCGCACGACTTCATCTCGGGGTTGCCAGACGGGTACGACACGTTGTGCGGTGACAAGGGACGACAACTATCCGGCGGACAAAAGCAGCGGATCGCTATAGCTCGTGCAATACTGAAGAATCCCGGGATGCTGCTGCTCGACGAGGCAACCAGCGCGCTCGACAACCAGTCCGAGAACTTGGTCCAGGATGCTCTGGAGAGGGTGATGGTTGGTAGGACTAGTGTAGTTGTTGCACATAGGCTTAGTACCATTAGGAATTGTGATCTGATTGTAGTGTTAGATAAAGGGAATGTGGTGGAGAAAGGAAGCCACTCATTTTTGTTGGCCAAGGGATCCACCGGAGTTTACCACTCTTTGGTAAGTCTCCAAGGTGCATATCAATTGTGATACTAAAATAATAATCTAATATAATATAATCTAACCTTATCTAATCCAATTTTTTATATTTTCCTTGCTTTCCAGTGTAAATTGTGAGGTTGATATTGTTCCAACATTCTAACTATTTGTTTTGTGTAGTGAAGTTTGGTATGTTAGTTATGATGCCACTATTGTACAAGTATGCTAAAGTAATCAGAAAATTTAGTGCAAGATGCACTAGAGCCTGTAGTGTTTGGTCGCACTGTCAAAGTAGCACAGATATGCGTTTTTTCAAATGAAAATGAATGAGAAAATTTTGATTCCATTTTCAACCATTTATATCAGAATTAGGACTGACTACAAACTCAGCACAGCACATGGTTTAATAAAAGTTTATGGTTTTTTCGATCTATTAAATACAAGTTTATTAAAACAAGTTTTACTTTTTTACATGAATTTTTGTGGGTCGGCATGTTCTATCCAATACAGGTAGGAAAAAATCATGACTAGTCTTAATCTTTGGTACTTAAAAAAAAAGTTAAGTATTATCAAATATAATTTTATATTTATAGTCGAATATTATCTGTCCTAATTTTCTAAAGTACTTTTATGTTCTCAGGTATGCCTTTTATTCAACATGCAATTTCGTAAATTGACCACATTGTTGTAATTAGTAATTGAGAAATTTGGATTATAAAAAAGTGTTGGACTGAGGTAAAAACTTAATAATGCAAAAATAACAGACAGGATTCTCGACTCTTCAGAAAAAAATCTCAAATCTCCAACCCGGGGCATGATTAATTAATGGGTGCTGATAAATACAATACAACGTTTTGTAGAATATAATATTTGGCTAAGAATATCTTCAATACACCAAAATTAAAGTGCATCTTCCTTTAATCTGTTAAACATTCATATTTTCATGATTATTCACCTAATGTGTTAACCATCCAAAGACCATGAGATATCATTTTGTTTAAAGCAAACAATATTCATGTCCGAGCAACATCAACAAAGGCATTTGGAAAGTGAAGGCACAGGAGAGAGTAAAGACATTCCTCTGGATATGTAAGCAAGGAAGAATAATGACGAATCAAGAAAGAGTGAGACGTAAATTTGCGGCCAACCCATTTTGCCACAACTGCCAAAACAGAATTGAAGACTTGAGTCATGTACTTAGGGACTGCCCTAGGGCAAAACAGGTATGGTGCAACTTGATACCTAGAACACTCCAATCTCACTTCTTCTCCATCCATTTCACACGATGGCTGGATAAGAATGTGAGTACAGAAACCTGTGTTCATAAAGACATTCCTTGGAATACCACTTTTGCGATGGCAGTTTGGTGGTTATGGAAGTGGCATAACGGTACGGTATTTGGTAGTGATCCTTTTCAAGGAGATAAGGCTGCTTTTATCATCAAGCAAGGACAGGATTATATGACAGCTTGTAACAACATTATAAAGAATCCGACCATGCAGCAAAAGCCAGCCGTACGAACAAACTGTTGGAAGCCGCCTGCTTTGGGTTGGATCAAGTTGAACACGGATGGATCTTCAAAAGGCAATCCAGGCAAAGAAACAGGTGGAGGCGTGTTTTGGGATGCTTCGGGCTCTTGGTGTCTGGGATTTATCCAGAAATCAGGGTTCTGTAACGCATCCAAATCGGAGTTATGGGCAGTGTGGAGAGGCTTATGGTTGGCACGGCAGAAGAAGTACTCTCGATTGGTTGTAGAATCTGATTCACAACTGGTTGTACGATACTTAACCGAGGGAGTTGCTAGGGATAATTCCTTATTCTCCCTTGTGAATGATTGTCGAAAGCTGATTAATCAAATAGGATTGGTCGAGCTTATGTATTGTAATAGGGAGTGCAATAAGTTAGCCGATAGACTAGCTTCATTGGCTGTTGATGTTAGTGATGATTTCCTAGTTCTAAGTAGCCCCCCTGATTGCTGCAATCTTCTTCTTGTTGAAGAGAGCAATGTTTTCCCTTTATGTAATAATCCTCTGTTGAATGAATGAAAGGACGTCAGATGTCCACCAGTTCACCAAAAAAAAAAAACAAAAAGTGCACATATATGTGTATCATATTAAAGTAAATAGCAAAGTTCATTACATAAAAAATATATATAATAAAGGTTCAAAACAACCTTAAAAGACAAACTAGAAAGTCATACCCCATTATTATTGAAATTTCATAAAGCTAGCCTAACAAACAAAGAGTTGGCATAAAGTTGGCCATCTAGCAAAGCGAAAAACCATTCAAACTACTAATCACTCATTACATCTTCAGCAAAAGCCCACTAGTTCTCCCTCCGAACCTCTTCCTCCTCCTCGGGAGTGAAGTCATTAACAATACCAAAGGTCTCACTCACGAAGTTGCTCGGGGGTGTTCCCCTTGATCATATTCGCGATGGCCAAACAAGTCAAATATAACAAACCTTTAATGCCCAAGTAGTTAGCCGTATTTACCAATGAGAACAATTCATCTTTACCCACGTTAACGAACTCCAGTTCCCAGTTCCGAAGCTCATTTGCGGACAAGTTGATCTTGTCGGCAGCTTCAACGTGCTTGTCGCAATACTCGATCATTTTCTTCAGAACAACGCCCTCGACATTGGGGAGCAAGATGACATTGTTTTCAAACCCGTTGTCCAATTGGATGATAAGCTTGATTACTTTTGAAATTTGAACGGCTCGAACTTCAGCTATCATCTCCCACCCATCAGATGATTTTAACGTTATTAATTTCTTCTCTAGTATTGAGGACATGGTTTTCTTTAATGCTTTTGCTTGTTTGTAGTCGGGCGGCAAGATTTTTTTGAAGAGCAAGAACAAAGTTAATTATTTGAAACGAGATACATAGGAAATTGGATTCTATGGGGACTTTATAGGGGGTGTCCCCATATGGGGACTAAAATCTAGACCATCTGATTAGCATCTTTTTAAAAATATTCTGATCTAATGGTGTAAATAACTCAAGGACATTTTTGACCTATTACCCAAACCTAAAAAGTCAAACAATTAATGACTCCCTCTTTTTTCTCTGTTTACCAATATTAAAAAACTCGTGTATTTAATCCATTCCTTCTTTTTAGTCCCATTATCATAAATATCCCTCTTTTTAAGCAAAATTTAAATTCAAACACTAACCTTTGATATTTTTTCCCATAAAAATTGAGGCATTTAATACCTTCTCTTTTTAAATAAAACCCGAGACATTTAATAACTCCCTTTTTACAATATCGACTTACCTTTTATTAATTTATTGATTTATTAGTTTATTGATATTGGTTTATTGGTTTATTGGTTATTAGTTTATTGATACTAGTTTATTGATTTATTGGTTTATTGGTTTACTGATACTGTTTTATTGGTTTATTGGTTTATTGATACTGGTTTATTGATATTGGTTTATTAGTTTATTGATACTGGTTTATTGATTTATTAGTTTATTGATTTATTGTTTTATTGGTTTATTGACACTGGTTTATTGGTTTATTGATACTTATTTATTGGTTTATTGGTTCATTGATTAGAAAAATTTAGTGATTAGAATAATGACGAGTTAGGGTTTTTTTAATAAAAAAGAGAGATACAAATTAATAACTAATTAGGTGGGAGGTTAATTAATGGGAGAGAAAAATCAACCAATTCAAAAAAGGTAATAGTTGCAGAGATTATGGAGAGAAAATCTCATTAATAAGATTTTACCAAATTACCCTAGTTTCCATATGGGGACTAATAAAGAGTCCCCACCAAATCCTCTCCGAGATACATAGATAGGAAAAAAAGCAGAAAGTGAGCTCTATTTATAAGGACTTATGCCATTGAAGATATTATTTGTGTTATAATTATGATGCCTTATTTGGCTTGAATTCTCATTATTATTGAAATATTTTCTTAAGGAAATATCATAATAGTTGTACGTGCTTCATTAGATCGGTGCACATTTAGACGTTACTTCCAATACCTTTGATTTCCAGGATTGGATTTGATATGGAATGTCCTCATTTCGTACAATACGGATTAAATGACACTAGAGGATTTCTTTTTGTAAAAAATTAAAAATGTAAAATATGGGTCCAAAATAAAAAATCCCACATGCCAATATCATAAACATGAATTGCTATTATCAAAAAATAAGAAAATACAATATCCAATATATTATAAAAATACCAAAAAATACACTACCCAATATAACATAAAATTACATATTGATATTACGTAATGGACATATCAGTATAAACTAACTCGATATACTAGCACGGTTCCCTTTAATCCATAACGTGTGAAATGATGCTGCTAGTATGTCTCGTTTTTTGATACAGACATGTTTGTTATGTAATACCAACATGTACCGTTATGTCATATTAACCACTATATTTTATGATGTTTTTGATAAAACCAATTCATGTTTATGATACTGACCTGCGTGACTTTTCTCATTTTGGACCCATTTTTTTGCATCTTTGCAAAAAGAAATCTTCTGTATTGTATGAACTGAGGAGATTTCATATCAAATTCAATCCGGGAAGTCAAAGGTAACGTAAGTAACGTCTAAATGTGCATTGATCTAATGAAGCACGTACAACTATTATGATATTTCCTTAAGAAAATATTTCAATAATAATGAGAATTCAAGCCAAATAAGGCACCCTAATTATAACACAATTAATATCTTTAATGGCATAAGTCCTCATAAATAGAGCTCACTTTCTTTTTTTTTTCCTACCTATGTTTCTCGTTTCAAATAATTAACCTTGTTCTTGCTCCTCAAAAAAATCTTGCCGTCCGGCTACAAACAAGCAAAAGCAATAAAAAAAACCATGTCCTCAATACGAGAGAAGAAATTAATAACGTTAAAATCATCTGATGGGTGGGAGATGATAGCTGAATTTTGAGCCGTTCAAATGTCAGAAGTAATCAAGCACATCATCGAAATAGACGACGGGCTTGAAAACAATGTCATCCCGCTCCCCAATGTCGAGGGCGTTGTTCTGAAGAAAGTGCTTGAGTATTGTGATAAGCACGTTGAAGCTGCCGACAACATCAACTTGTCTGCAAATGAGCTTTGGAACTGGGATCTGGAGTTCGTTAACGTGGATACAGATGAATTGTTCTCATTGGTAAATGCTACTAACTACTTGGGCATTAAATGTTTCTTAAATTTGACTTGTTTTGCCGTCGCAAATATGAACAAGGGCAAGACCCCCGAGCAATCGTGAGACCTTTGGTATATGAATGACTTCATTCCTGAGGAAGAGGTTAGGAGGGAGAACCAGTGCGCTTTTGCTAAGGATGTGATGAATGATCAGTGGTTTGAATGATTTTTCACTTTGTTAGATGGCCAAATCTATCCCAACTCCTTGGATGTTAGGCTAGCTTTATGGAATTTTAATAATAATGGGGTATGTCCTTCTAGATTGTCTTTTAATATTGTTTTGAACCTTTCTTATCTATTATTAATGTATTGAACTTTGTTATGATACACATATATGTGCACTTTTTATTGATGTTGCTTGGACATGAATATTGTTGGCTTTAAACCAAATGGTATCTCATATCTATAAGTCAAGAATTGTGGCTGATAAAGCATTATGTGAAGAGACATGAAAATGTGGATGGTTAACAAAATGAAGGAATAAGCCCTTTAATTTGGTGGATTGTAATATTGATTCCAGACAAAGAAGCTCCTAGTGGCAAGCTCTATAATGATAAGAGAACTTTATGAAAATTGATTTATTTCAATAGAATGATACATATTCCGTTCAGGCCAAATTCATTTTTGTATTTTTCCATAATATACTTTGTTTTAATACAAACTTCTAGTAGTTGAACCACAAACAACCATTTCATATTGCATTCTAAACCATGGGTAGTTGGAGAAGACCAAACCGTAAACTTACACTTCCCTGTTTTTGCCGCCGCTACCGGCTGGACTGGCCGGGGGGCCCATGTGCCAACCACCGTGGGTCGTGGCGGTAGCGGCCCACCTCCCCACATCGTCGCCCCCCCTTTTCAGACGAGATCGGCGAATTTCTTCTTCTTTTCCTTTAACGTCGCAAAAGGTGTCCCAACCCTCCGAGGCCAGATTGCTTAGCCCTCCCAGAATTCGGCGGCCTGCCAGGCCGTCGTGGATGTTTCCCTGCCTTCAATGGGCAGTATGCTTCGGACCATGTAGCCTTTCCGACGACCCTCCTACATCTCTCCTCCAGCAGTTATATGCTTCTCTGTTAGGTCACCCTATTCAGGCGGTGACACAACAATGGGCAAAAATATCTGGATCAAATTTTGGAATTCGATATTTGAATTTTTTTCTGATTTGGATAATTTGATATTTTTAATTTGGATTTGTATTCAGATTTAGATAAGAAAATATAAATTTGGATTATTCCAATATTCGATACTTAAATATTGTTTTTTTCCTTTTAGTACAATTTTGCTGTAATGGATTTCATACTCAAATCAATTTTTTTCCTTCTCAATGTTGAATCTATAGCTTAATGAACTAATGCTTGATGAATAGTATGACAATAGATCCTACTTCTTTTTCCAAGCAAATCTCAAAGCTGTCTAAAATTTCAAAATTTTAAATTACAACAAACTAAACTTAAAATTTTACAAAAAAAATCTATAGTTAAAGAATGAGTTGCAATTTTGAAAATCCGTAATTCCAAGGTTGTTCTTTCATTTGAAGATATTATCCAAGTTGAATTAGTAGGTTTAGCATTTCAATGCAAGATTTCGGATTATTCAGATTATATGAATTCATATACTAAAAAAAAAAATTGGAATTTAAATTTTGAAAATTTTGGATAATTTAATATTCGGATCATGAGAGTGGGATAAATAGTTCAAAAAGTTTGGATAATACCAAATTACGCAGCCACACTTCGAACGCGCAGTGGTTTGTCAAACCATGGTAATTTTTCTCCAGGACGATCAACTCGTAGTGGTGTTGGATGATGAAAAATCGGCATGAATCTTTTGGGAAGCTCTTATTGGTCGCCTTATTATGCCGACAGGAACAAAACCATGCTCGACATTTAACTGTCGCAGTTCAATCTCCAAGGTATGGCCTGTTCAAGGATGGAGTATGTTTTCGCTAGGCCTTGAATATGACGGTTTTTTGGTTTAGTTATGAGGTTAATCGAAATGTGGTAAAGGAATTTTATTACTTGGAAGTTACCACATGGAAATCTTTACTTCGGTGAATACTTCATATGCCAAGGTATGGGTGCATATGTTGGGCTTGGCATGAAGCATAATGCAAAAGATATTGTGTTTGGCCTTGCGGTTGCCATAGAAACTCCTATTTGTTAAGACTCTAGTGAGCTTATCGATTTAATGGGAGTATCTTTCGTGTCTTTGTTGAGATTGATATGGAAAACCCCCGTAAGGACTGAGTTCAATTGAAGGGAAGAAGCAGACGTGGGTTGGTGAAGGTTGTTTATGAAGATCTTCACCTAATGTGTTAACCATACATAGACCATGAGATATCATTTGGTTTAAACCAAACAATATTCATGTCCGAGCAACATCAACAAAAAGTGCACATATATGTGTATCATATTAAAGTAAATAACAAAGTTCAATACATAAAAAAAAATATATAAGAAAGGTTCAAAACAGCCTTAAAAGACAATCTAGAAAGTCATACCCCATTATTATTGAAATTTCATAAAGCTCAAACAAAGAGTTGGGATAAAGGTGGCCATCTAACAAAGTGAAAAACCATTCAAACCACTAATCATTCATTACATCTTCACCAAAAGCCCACTAGTTCTCCCTCAGAACATCTTACTCCTCCTCGGGAGTGAAGTAATTAACAATACCAAAGGTCTCACGAAGTTGCTCGGGGGTCTTGCCCTTGATCATATTCACGACGGCCACACAGGTCAAATATAACAAACCTTTAATGCCCAAGTAGTTAGCCGCATTTACCAATGAGAACAATTCATATGTACCCATGTTAACGAACTCCAGATCCCAGTTCCAAAGCTCATTTGCGGACAAGTTGATGTTGTCGGCAGCTTCAACGTGCTTATCACAATACTCAAGCACTTTCTTTAGAACAACGCCCTCGACATTAGGAGCGAGATAACATTGTTTTCAAACCCGCCGTCCAGTTCGATGATGTTCTTGATTACTTCTGATATTTGAACGGCTCGAAATTCAGTTATCATCTCCCACCCATCAGATGATTTTAACATTATTAATTTCTTCTCTGGTATTGAGGACATGGTTTTTTTTTATAATGCTTTTGCTTGTTTGTTGCCGGGCGGCAAGATTTGTTTGAGGAGCAAGAACAAGTTTAATTATTTGAAACGAGAAACACAGATACGAAAAAGGAAGAAAGTGAGCTCTATTTATAAGGGCTTATGCCATTGAAGATATTAATTGTGTTATAATTAGGATACCTTATTTTGCTTGAATTGTCATTATTATTGAAAATTTTCTTTTAAGGAAATATCATAATAGTTGTACGTGCTTCATTAGACGGTGCACATTTAAGGAAATATCATAATAGTTGTACCTTATATTATCTTTGACTTCCGGGATTGGATTTGATATGGAATATCCTCTTTCGTACAATTCGGACTGAAAGAAACTCGAGAATTTCTTTTGCAAAAATGCATAAATATGGGTCCAAAATGAAAAAAATCATACATGCCAATATCATAAACTTAAATTGCTATTATAAAAAATATCAGTAAATACACTAGCCAATATATTATAAAAAATATCAGAAAATACACTAGCCAATATAACATAAAATTGCATGTTGATATTATATAATGGGCATATCAATATCAACTAACTAGGTATACTAGCGCGGTTCCCTTTACTCCATAACGTGTCAAATGATTTTGCTAGTATGTCTCATTTTCTCATGTTGATATGTTTATTATGTAATATCGACATGCACCATTATGTCATATTAACCAGTGTATTTTATGATTTTTTGATAAAACCAATTCATATTTGAAATATTGATCTGCGTAATTTTTTCATTTTGGTCTCATATTTTTGTATTTTTGCAGAAAAAATCATCGTGTGTCCTTCACTCCATATTATACAAAATGAGGACATTCCATATTTAATCTAGTCCCGAAAGTCAAAGGTAACGCAAGTAACGCCTAAATGTGCACCGATCTAAGGATGTACAACTATTATGATATTTCCTTAATAAAATTTTCAATAATAATGAGAATTCAAGCCAAATAAGGTATCCTAATTATAACACAATTAATATATTCAATGTCATAAGTCCTTATAAATAGAGCTCACTTTCTTCTTATAACCTACATATGTATCTCTTTTCAAATAGTTAACCTTGTTCTTGCTCCTAAAAAGAAATCCTGCTGCCTAGCTACAAAGAAGAAAAACCATGTCCTCAATACCAGAGAAGAAACTAATAACGTTGAAATCGTCTGATGGGTGGGAGATGATAGCTGAAATTCGAGCCGTTCAAATGTCAGAAGTAATCAAGCACATCATCGAATTGAACGACGGGCTTGAAATCAATGTCATCCTGCTCCCCAATGTCGAGGGCATTGTTCTGAAGAAAGTACTTGAGTACTGCAACAAGCACGCTGAAGCTGCCGACAACATCAACATGTCCACAGATGAGCTTCGGAACTGGGACCTGGAGTTCGTTAACGTGGGCAAAGATGAACTGTGCTCATTGGTAAATGCGGCTAATTACTTGGGCATTGAAAGTTTGTTGGATTTGACTTGTCAGACCGTCGTGGATATGATCAAGGGTAAGACCCCCGAGCAACTTCGTGAGACCTTTGGTATTGTTAATGACTTCACTCCTGAGGAAGAGGAAGAGGTAAGGAGGGAGAACCAATGGGCTTTTGCTGAGGATGTAAGGAATGATGAGTGGGTTGAATGATTTTTCCCTTTGTTAGATGTCCAATTTTATCCCAACTCCTTGGTTATTAGGCTAGCTTTATGGAATTCCAATAATAATGGGGTATGGCTTTCTACATTGTCTTTAAGGTTGTCTTGAACTTTTCTTATCTATTTTTTAATGCATTGAACTTTGTTATTTACTTTAGTATGATACACATATATGTGCACTTTTTATTGATGTTGCTCGAACTAGGGACGGATCCAGGAAATTTATAGTATGGGGACAAACTATTTATATAATTCATGCAATTGACATAAAAAAAATAGTAGTGGAGATAAATTAGTCAATATTAATGGGGGCAAATTCTTTCTTTCTCTATTAAATATATACCTTTAAATTGTTTTGCCCACATCGACATATATACATCCGTCTCTGGCTCGGACATGAATATTGTTTGCTATAAACCAAATGATATCTCCTAATCTATAAGTCAAGAATTGTGGCCGATAAAACATTATGTGAATAATCATGAAAATATGGATGGTCAACAAATTGAAGGAATAAGCCCTTTAATTTGGTGGATTCTAATATTGATTCCAGACACAGAAGCGCCTAGTGGCAAGCTCTATAATGATAAGAGAACTTTATAAAAATTGATTTATTTAAATAGAATGATACATATTCACCTTAATTTTGTACATTCCTAGGCTAAATTTATTTTTGTATTTTTCCATTATATACATTGTTTTAATACAAACTTCTAGTAGTTGAACCATAAACAACCATTACATATCGCATTCTAAACCATGGGCAGTTGGAGAAGACCAAACCATAAACCTATGCTTCCCTGTTTTTACCGCCGTTGCCGGCTGGACTGGCCGGGGGACCATGTTTCGGCCACTGCGGGTCGTGGCGGTAGCAACCCACCTCCCTACATCGTCGCCCCGCCTTTTCAGGCGAGATCAGCCAATTTCTTCTTCTTGTCCTTTAACATCGCAAAAGGTGTCCCAAACCTCCGTGGACAGATTACTTAGCCCTCTCAGAGTCTCGCGGCCCGCCAGGCCGTCGTGGATGTTGTCCTGCCTTCAATATGCGGTATGCTTCGGACAATGTAACCTTTCCGACGACCCTCCTACCTCTCTCCTCCAGCAGTTATATTATTTTTTTAAATGGTGTAAATGTTCAAAAAACAATTGTCAAAATAGCACCAAAAATGCAAAAAATTTACAAAAAGTGTCAACGGTGGATCATCCAACTAAAACACGATTTTTTGTACCCGTGTCTACTTGGATTTATTTTTCTGTGTCTCGGTATACTGGTATAAAACTGGTATACCCCTAAGATTTATATTTAAAAAACTAAAAAATGGTAAAATACTCGTGTTTTGGTCTAATACATGGATTTTTTATACCCTTTTTTATTTTTTATATAGATCTCAAAAAGTTATGCAGATTCAAAAAAAAATTCTCGAATCAAACATCTGAGCACCAAGATATTGTTCGTTAAAGTTTTTTTAAATAACCTCTCAATTTGAATTTTTTGAATTTGAAAAAAAATACAAAAATAAAAAAATGGAAAAACCATCTTTTGTAAATTTTATAAAAGCGATGGAATTTTTTTTACATAATATCTCAATTTGAATTTTTTAAAATTTTTAAACTTTATAAAAAAAACTAAAAAAATGAGACCGAGAAAACCGTCTTTTGGTCGTATAGGACAATCTGGACAACATTTTGAAAATTTAATGTTTTTGGTAATTTTTGATGAGTAGTAGTATTAATTTGTAAAAAGAACCCAATTTTCATTAAAAGATAGTTTTTCCCATGTCTTGTATCTTTTTTGGATTTTCAAAAAATTCAAACAAATTCAAATGTTTTTATAAAAAATTAACAAAATATAGTTTTCTTATCGTGCCTTTTTTTTAATTTGTATTTTTTTCAAATTAAAAATTCAAAAAATTTAATTGAGAGATTATGTAAAAAAAAATATTGAAGAGCAATATCTTGGTCTTCGGATGTCCTATTCCAAATTTATTTTTGAATCTTCATAACTTTTTAGGTCTATACTCAAAAAACCAAAAAAAAAGTAAAAATTTGTGAATTAGACCAAAACACGGGTATTTTACCCATTTTTTAGTTTTTTGATTATAGATTAGGGGTATACGAGTACACAGGATTTTTGCCCGTCTACCGAGACACGAAAAAAATATGTGTAATGGTATATACAGAAATAACCAGAGTTTTGGTCGAGTGGTCTATCGTGGATACGTTTTCTGAAAATTTTGAGTTTTGGGTACTATTTTGACAATTTTTTTTAACATTAATACCATTTTGAAAAAAAAGAAATCGTTATATGCTTCTCTATTAGGTCACCCTATTCAGGCGCGGACACAACAGTCTCAGGAGGGCACGGAGCCGCCAAGTATGAAAGTTCAAGTCGTTTGTTTGAGAAGGCGTCAGGTTCTACACCAAGTAGGAATGGGCAAAAATATCTGGATCAAATTTTGGAATTCGATATTTGAATTTTATTCTGATTTGGATAATTTTACATTTTTTTAATTTGAATTTGTATTCAGATTTAGATAAGAAAATATAAATTTGAATTATTCGAATATTCTATACTTAAATATTATTTTTTCGTTTCAGTACAATTTTGGTATAATGGATTTCATACTCAAATCAATTTTTTTTCTTCTGAATGTTCAAGCTATAGCTTAATGTATTGAAGCAGACGTGGGTTGGTGAAGGTTGTTTATGAAGATCTTCACCTAATGTGTTAACCATCCGTAGACCATAAGATATCATACGGTTTAAAGCAAACAATATTCATGTCCGAGGAACATCAACAAAAAGTGCAATACATTAAAAAATAGATAAGAAAGGTTCAAAACAACCTTATAAGACAATCTAGAAACAAACAAAGAGTTGGGATAAAGTCGACCATCTAACAAAGCAAAAAATCAATCAAACTACTAATCACTCATTACATCATCAACAAAAGCCCACTAGTTCTCCTTCCAAACCTCTTCCTCCTCCTGGGGAGTGAAGTCATTAACAATACCAAAGGTCTCACGAAGTTGCTCGGGGGGTTTTTCCCTTGATCATATTCGCGACGACCAAACAAGTCAAGTATAACAAACCTTTAATGCCCAAGTAGTTAGCCGCATTTAACAATGAGAACAATTCATCTTTACCCACATTAACGAACTCCAAGTCCCAGTTCCGAAGCTCATTTGCGGACATGTTGATGTTGTCGGCAGCTTCAACGTGCTTGTCACAATATTTGAGCACTTTCTTCAGAACAATGACCTCGACATTGGGGAGAGATGACATTGTTTTCAAACCCATCGTCGAATTTGATGATGTGCTTGATTACTTCTGATATTCGAACGGCTCGAAATTCAGCCATCATCTCCCACCCATCAGATGATTTTAAGGTTATTAATTTCTTCTCTGGTATTGAGGACATGGTTTTTTTAATGGTTTTTTTTTTGTTTGTAGCCGGCTGGCAAGATTTTTTCGAGGAGCAAGAACAAGGTTAATTATTTGAAATGAGTAACATAGACAGGAAAAAAGCATAAAGTGAGCTCTATTTATAAGGACTTATGCCATTGAAGATATTAATTATGTTATAATTAGGATGCCTTATTTGGCTTGAATTCTCATTATTATTGAAAATTTTCTTAAGGAAATATCATAATAGTTGTACGTGCTTCATTAGATCGGTGCACATTTAGACGTTACTTACATTACCTTTGACTTCCGGGATTGGATTTGATATGGAATGTCCTCATTTCGTACAATACGAACTGAAAGACACTCGAGGATTGTTTTTGCAAAAATGCAAAAATATGGGTCCAAAATAAAAAAATACACATGCCAATATCATAAATATAAATTGCTATTATCGAAAATATAAGAATATATACTATCCAATATAAAATAAAATTGCATGTTGATATTACGTAATGGGCATATCAGTATCAACTAACTGGGTATATTAGCACGGTTCCCTTCATTCCATAACGTGAGAATTGATATTGGCAGTATGTCTCGTTATTTGATATTGACATGTCCGTTATGTAATACTGACATGGGTCGTTATGTCATATTAGCTAGTGTATTTTATGATGTTTTTGACAAGTTTTGAATACCGACCAGGAGGTCGACCCGAAAATGGGTCTGTATCCTGGGTCGACCGGTCAAATTGGTCGTACCTTTGGTCCGACCAAAATTTTTTCTTCTTATTTTACTGTAATTTATTGAAATATATAAGAAAATAGGTTATTTGGATTAAAAAAATAATATATATACAAAATTTTGGTCGAACTGTCTAGTTTAACCGGATTTTTGACAAAAATTCATGGTCTGACCAGAAAATCCTTTGGTTGAACCAAAGTCTGGTTCTTAGCCTAAAAATGATCCGGATTTCTGCCCAAAATGTGGTCTGACTGGTCGGACTGCTGGTCGGACCGAGTATTTCAAAACCTTGGTTTTTGATAAAAGAAATTCTTGTTTATGATACTGATTTGCATGACTTTTTAATTTTGGTCTCATATTTTTATATTTTTTGCAGAAAAGTCAGCATGTGTCTTTTACTCCGTATTATAAAAATCGAGGACATCATATCCAATCCAGTCACGAAAGTCAAAGATAACCTAAGTAACATCTAAATGTGCACCGATCTAATGAGGCCCGTACAACTATTATGATATTTCCTTATGAAAATTTTCCATAATAATGAGAATTCAAGCCAAATAAGTCATCCTAATTATAACACAATTAATATCTTCAATGGCATAAGTCCTTATAAATCGAGTCAATTTCTTCTTATTTTCTTATCTTTGTTTCTCATTTCAAATAATTAACCTTGTTCTTCCTCCTCAAAAAAATCTTGCCACTCGGCTATAAACAAAATAAAAACCATTAAAAAACCATGTCCTCGATACGAGAGAAGAAATTAATAACCTTAAAATCATCTGATGGGTAGGAGGTGATAGCTGAATTTCGAGCCGTTCAAATGTAAGAAGTAATCAAGCACATCATCGAATTGGACGACGGGCTTGAAAACAATGTCATCCCGCTCCACAATGTCGAGGGTGTTGTTCTGAAGAAAGTGCTCGAGTTATGCGACAAGCACGCTGAAGCTGCTGACAACAAGATGTCCGCAAATGAGCTTCGGAACTGGGACCTGGAGTTCGTTAATGTGGGCAAAGATGAATTGTTCTCATTGGTAAATGCGGCTAACTACTTGGGCATTAAAGGTTTGTTATATTTGACTTGTAAGGCCGTTGCGAATATGATCAAGGGCAAGACCCCCGAGCAACTTCATGAGATCTTTGGTATTGTTAATGACTTCACTCCTGAGGAGGAGGAAGAGGTTAGGAGGGAGAACCAGTGGGCTTTTGCTGAGGGATGTAATGAGTGATTAGTGGTTTGAATGGTTTTTCGCTTTGTTAGATGGTCAACTATATCCCAACTCTTAGTTTGTTAGGCTAGCTTTATGGAATTTCAATAATAATGGGGTATAACTATCTAGATTGTCTTTTAAGGTTGTCTTGAACTTTCTTATCTATGTTTTAATGTATTGAACTTTGTTATTTACTTTAGTATGATACACATATATGTGCGCTTTTTGTGGATGTTGCTCGGACAAGAATATTGTTTGCTTTAAACCTAATGATATATCATAGTCTATAAGTCAAGAATTGTGCACATTATGTGAATAATCATGAAAATATCGATGGTTAACAAATTGCAGGAATAAGCCCTTGAATTTGGTGGATTGTAACTTTTAAAGCAAAATCATCTAACCTTGTAATGCTAGAAATTGAGAAAATGTATGAGTTTCTTTATAAAAATGAAAATTTTACGTTACCCTTTGAGTTTTGATGAGTCGTCAATTTCTACACCTTCTCTCAATTTTTTAGAGTCCATTTTTATTGATTCCAGACAAAGAAGCACCTAGTGGCAAACACTCTAATGATAAGAGATCTATATGAATTTGGATTTGATTCGTATGGAATGATACATAATCAATTTAATTTTGTACATTTTGTGATGGCCAAATTCAATTTTGTATTTCTCCATAATATACTATCTTTTTAATACAATACAGCTATACGACTAATTAACTATACGATTGGTTGTATAATTAAATTAAAATAATGCAGCTTGATTAAGTCTTCGTCATGGAAGAAATAGGTGGCCCATGTCCTAGAATTCCTTCGTCAGCTTGTAAAGCATTTCAGTGGAGAAGTTAGGCTGTGGCATCGATGAAAATTGGAACCCACTTCCTGTTTGCTTGTTATGCTTCTTCGCAATCTTTATCGACCTCACATAACGCATCACAAATAGTTTTGAAGCTTATCACCCTCCTGAGTCATATCTCTTTGGTTAATCAATGTTTTTAAAAAAAAAGAGTTGCACCTGATCCATTGTTTTCTCTATTTACCGGTGTAATATATTAGATATGTTAAAAAATTGATATGACAAAAATTATTTGTGTTATTTGATTTGAACAATACATATCAATAAGGTACATCTTTTTTCTAACAAAAAATTTGACAAATCGTCAAAATTGAGCGAGTTTGGCCTAGTGTAGTTTCATGAAGATGACAATTGTGGAAATTTCTTTGGTCGAGTATGAATGAGAATAAAAATATGTTAAAAATTATTTATATTAGTTTACGAATATTATCTCTCAAATCACGAGACATTATAAGTATAATTAGAGTATCGGAGTACAATAACAAGGTGGAGTGGAAGGTATGTGACTAGGGCATATCGGGCACTACACAATAGCCAGTGTGATTGGGAATGAAAAATAAGCGCTCATGGCAAAGTTCTAGATGAAGAAATACATAGAAAAACTGTAACGTCTCGTAATTTGACTGACTAGCTTCACTGTATCAACACAGATTTTTTCAGCGTGTTTTGTCTTCACTTGCACGCACCCTAGAAAATTTTCCAAGAAGTCACCCATCCTGATCCTACTTTCGGCCAAACGCATTTAACCTTGAAATTTTTTCAAGTTGTGTGTCCAAAAAGAATGTGTACCTTGTTAGTATGGATAGTAACAATCAAATCACTTAAGCCTTTTACACAGTACATATACAGGGATCAAATTCACCCCTCCAACATTTTCGTCGTGCTAGATACACACAGTCCCAGAATCTCTCGTTTGTAGGTGCATTTGATCCCCGAATCACACCATACAAGCTGAGGTCACTCTGATACCAAATGTAACACCCCTGATTTGACCGACTGACTCCATTGTACCAATACAAGTCTTTTCAACGTACTTTGTCCTCACTTACACGCACCCTGGGAAACTTCTCAGGAGATCACCCATCCTGATTCTACTTTTGGCCAAACGTGTTTAATCTTGAAGTTCTTTCAGGATATGTGTCTGAAAAAAGGTGCATCTTGTTAGTATGGATAGTAACAATCAAATCATTTAAATCTTTCACACAGTACATATATAGGGTATCACACAAACTAAACACATCCTTGAAACGAGGTTGTATTGCTAAGAAACGACGGGTGCACCAGAGTGGTGAACTTAGTGTATTTTGAATATGTTAAAAAAATAATTAATTAATTTGATTTTGACTATTCATATCAACGAAATATATTTTATTTTTTAAAATTTATCTTAAAAAAAATCTAATGTCAAGAGAGTTTGGTCTGCTAGACATTCAATCAAGTCATGCGCCCTTTAGCCCAGTCTAGTCTAAGAACTAAAAATCTTTTAAAATATTATATTTTAAATATCAAACAATCCAAATTATTTTCTAATTTAATTGCAAAATTTATCAACCAAATTTTTTATTTAGTTAATTTTGATTTTTGGTAGAAATAATCGAACTTAGCCAGTAATGAAACACCTAATTCTCCAAGACTTCAACACAAGCAAAACCTCTAACCTGACTCGGAAAATCCTATCTATTTATATATATATATATCATCACCTGAGACGACAGAAAACAGGGAAAACTAGGGTTTACTTGGAAAATGTCGTTCTCAACGTCAAGGGAAAAGGGCACGAAAATACGCCTGAGGAGCTCAGACGGGAAGGAGTTCTTGGTGGAGCCCGCGATGGCCGAGCTATCAGGGACGATCAAGCTGCTTATGGAGGACGGGTTCGACGACATCCCGCTTCCCAATGTCGAAGGAAAGGTCTTGGCCCAGGTGATCGAGTACTCGACGAAGCACGCCACGTCAGCGACCGAGTCCAAGGCAGCACTCGAGGAATGGGACAAGAACTTCATCGAAAGAGTGAACAAGAAGTGGTCGCTCTTGTCCATTTTTGGGTCGCGGGAGGAGTCGCTCTTTGACCTAACCAGGGCAGCTCACTACCTTGACATCACAGGGTTGCTTGACTTGACGACCCAAACGATCGCCAACATAGTGACTAAGGAGAGGATGTCGGTGAGAGAGCTCCGGTGGATGTTCAACGTCAAGAATGACTTTACTAGACGGGAGTTGAAGGAGATGAGAAAGGAACAGGGGTGTGCTTTTAAGAACTCGTTTTGGGACTTTACTTGCATGATAGAAGCCAGGTTTAGAGCTCTTAAATTATTTTGTTTCTTTGCCTTTGTGTTTTGGTATTTTTTTTGCTAATTTAAGTTGGAGTTTAGTTATAAGAGGTTTAGGCCTTAGACTCTCCTCTCCTCTCATTACTGGGTATCTACATCGATTTTTTCTGTGTTTACTTGTATAAAGTGTGATTCTAATATTTCTGCTGTGTTTCTCAATTATGCTGTGCGATTGAGGAATGCAACTTGAACAAAATGCTCCAGCTGATAATAACATTTGGACATTGGTCTCTCATCCATCCATATGGGAAATTCATTATTGGTAGTAAATAGGTCTATAAAATTAAGTACAAGTCAAATGGTAGTATTGAAAAGTAAGTCGAACTTTTTGTCAAGTTTATAATCAAACACTTGACATTGAATATTTTGAAACTTTTAGTTTGGTGATAAAAACTGCAAGTGGCAAAATTTCTCTATGGCCTAAAATAAGCAAGTAAGTGTTGGTACGAGACAACACCAGAAGTTTGCTGGGAGCAGTAACAAGCCGATCAGGCACACATCCGAGCCCAGCTTGCAGCCCAGCATGAGTATAATATTCGCCATGAAGCCGCTGAAGAAGCACATTGGGCCTGGCTTCAGGTTCAATTCCCACCACCGCCACCGCCGCAACCTTGATCAGGTTATCCCATTCCCTTCTCCTCCTTTGTTTTTTTTGTGTTGCTTGTCTGTCTTGAGTTATGTTTGTTTTGAGAGGTATGCCTCCACACATTGAGGACAATGTGTTCGCTAAGTGTGGGGTGCACATTGTCTGAAATGTGATGTTTTTGGTCTATTTTCATTGTTCTTTTGTGTTGTCATACGCATGTGATCAAGTCTGTTCTGTGGGTGGCGTGTGCTTTTGATTGAAGTGGTCGTGTCTATTGCAATTGATGAACCACCCTCTCAATTTGTGAACTTTTCTCGATAGCCGAATCATATTGTCTAGTTGGGAATCGAATTTGAGTTGCCCGGAATAGGAGTATGTAGGAATGACATCCTTGGCTATTTAGGTTGATGATCGCAATAGGTAGACCATACTTGAGAGTTTGATGAGTGGCCTTATGAGAATACTTAAGCTGAAGGATGAGACAGTCGCCTCTATTTTATTAATGAGATGCTTACATGTGTTGGGTCATGAGAATGGTATATTAGCACTTGGCATAATTTCGTAGTGCGGAGTGAATTATATATCGAGGGCCATTTTGATGTTGAGCCTAGAGCCTTAGAGCCAAAACCTGTTCTTATCTTTTGTTCAACATCGTTGAGCCTAAGCTGATTTATTGAATTACTATTTGCACACCACCACATAAGCCAATATCCAACCCCCACCTATCTTTAATTGTTCAGTCCAAGGGATTAGGATATCATTTGTGGGATAAATTGTAAAGGTTCATTTAGTAGAATAGCTGGGGCAAAGTTGAATGTATCTTAAAAAAATGTAGCATCAAGGTCAACGATCAAAACCAGGATAAGTTGTGCAGAATGTGCGAGAAAAGAAAAAGAGAAAGAAAAGAAAGAAACAAGAAGAAGTGGAAAAGAAAAAGGACGAAAAAGAGAAAGAGAAAAGTGAAAGAAAGAAAGAAAAAAATTGTGGAAAGTTGGAAAAGTGAAAAGTGGAAAAATCAAGGAAAGTTGAAAGATGGAAAGAAAAAGGCACAATGAAAACTGAGCGACTTATCCCAGGTGACATGGTCTTTAAGATACGGGTGCACTGGGCTAAGCACTTAGTTGTTATAGGGTGAGATGTGCAGTATAATCAAGAGTTAGATTCTTTGTGTAACCCTCAAATTAGGTGGTCTAGCCATTACTCAATTATTTATCCTCCTCTTACCTTAGCCCCGTTACAATCCTGTAAAAAGTACCTCTTGATTACCAGCCCCGCATTATTTGAGATAGTGTCGAGTGCGAAGTATGGCATTCTTAGACTTCCAGTATGTTTGCGAGTGATAAGTAGTTAACCACCAAATGCTTATATGTGAGGTTATGATAGGTTAAATCTAGGAGTGGTCAACTCTCTTGTATGGTATGCGTAGTGCAAAAATTGAGTTTTTTAAACAGTTGAGGATGTTGTGTCTACGTGGTCTTTATTCTTGGGGTTTGAATGAGATAAATTCCTAGCGATGGGATGAAGCATGGCATGAATTGTTCATAGTTTGAAGGCACCGTGAATGCAGTAGTTCTGATGCACTTTGCTTGAGGACAAGTAAAGAAGTAAGTATAGGGGTATGATGTGCATTAGTGTTTTTGAGTTGGTTTAGTTATGATCAGTTTAGTGTTTGGTGTGTTTTGTGTGTCGAGTCGGGAAACGGATACTATTCGAGTTGTGTGGACTTTTTGCATATATTGGTGGAGAATTCGGATGATTGGTTGTTAGCGTGGAGGAACAGACATGGAATGGACATGATCAAGTGTAAAGGTGAGCATTCATAGTGATCGATGGATTGTGTAGCAGTCGCTGGTGTGAAGGATGGATTGAGTAGCGGTCGCTGATGAAAAATCAAGCCGCGATGTAAGCGATCGCTATGAATGTTAGCGGTCGTTGGATTGCCTATCCCAAATTTGGAAGACTTCCTATTTTATTCAGTTTAGGAGTTCATTTAGGTTCTAGATTGGCTCAGCTATATAAGGATTTGAAGCCTAGGTTAAACGTACATTTGGACAGCTTTAGCACAAGACGTTCAATTAGATTCATTTAATTGTTTTTGCTTTCAAGGATTGTAATTGACAATTTGGAACATTCAATCGACGAGGTATTTTCATATCTTGTGATCAAGTGTTGTCTTTTTATTCATCTACTTAATTATTGATCAGTTGATTATTTCATATTGTGTGTTAAGAATTAAGATTGATGACCTTGATTCGTATCATAGATTTCATCTGACTTATTTTGTTGCTTTAGTTTTGATCGTTGTTCGAGATTAGGATTGACAACCCTAGGTATGCATAACGATTCATAGTATTAGAATCACCAATCAATCACTTAGTTTCAATTGCTTAGATTAAAATTAGGAATTCATAATCCGATAATTAGAAAATTGATTCTTCTATCCCTGTGGAAACAATCTTAGTTGCTACTATATTACTTGTGCAATCGTGTTCTATTGCACGTGTTTTAATCCAATATTTATCGCATCACAATACATTAAAAATAGATAAGAAAAGTTCAAAACAACCTTATAAGATAATCTAGAAAGTCATACCCCATTATTATTGAAATTTCATAAACCTAGCCAAACAAACAAAGAGTTGGGATAAAGTTGGCCATCTAACAAAGCGAAAAATCAATCAAACCACTAATAACTCATTACATCCTCATCAAAAGCCCACTAGTTCTCCTTCCAAACCTCTTCCTCCTCCTCGAGAGTGAAGTCATTAACAATACCAAAGGTCTCAAGAAGTTGCTTGGGTCTTGCCTTTGATCATATTCGCGATGGCCAAACAAGTCAAGTATAACAAACCTTTAATGCCCAAGTAGTTGGCCCCATTTACCAACGAGAACAATTCATATTTATCCACATTAACGAACTCCAGGTCCCAGTTCCGAAGCTCACTTGCGGACATGTTGATGTTGTCGGCAGCTTCAACGTGCTTGTCGCAATATTCAAGCACTTTCTTCAGAACAATGCCCTCGACATTGTGGAGCAGGATGACATTGTTTTCAAACCCGTAGTCCAATTAGATGATGTGCTTGATTACTTTTGATATTCTAATGGCTTGAAATTCAGCTATCATCTCCTACCCATCAGATGATTTCAAGGTTATTAATTTCTTCTCTGGTATTGAGTACATGGTTTTTTTAATGGTTTTTTTATTGTAGTCGGGCGACAAGATTTTTTCGAGGAGCAAGAACAAGGTTAATTATTTGAAATGAGAAACATAGATAGGAAAAAAGCAGAAAGTGAGCTCTATTTATAAGGACTTATGCCATTGAAGATATTAATGGTGTTATAATTAGGATGCCTTATTTGGCTTGAATTCTCAGTATTATTGAAATTTTTTCTTAAGGAAATATCATAATAGTTGTACGTGCTTCATTAGATTGGTGCACATTTAGATGTTACTTACATTACTTTTGACTTCCAGGATTGGATTTGATATGGAATGTCCTCATTTTTTACAATACAGACTGAAAGACACTCGAGGATTTCTTTTTGCAAAAATGCAAAAATATGGGTCCAAAATGAAAAAAACAAACATGCCAATATCATAAACATGAATTGCTATTATCGAAAATATAAGAAAATATACTATCCAATATAACATAAAATTGCATGTTGATATTACGTAATGGGCATATCAGTATCAACTAAATGGGTATACTAGTACGGTTCCCTTCATTCCATAACGTGAGAATTGATACTGCCAGTATGTCTCGTTATTTGATATTAACATATCCGTTATGTAATACTAACATGGACCATTATGTCATATTAGTTAGTGTATTTTATGATGTTTTCGATAAAAGAAATTCTTGTTTATGATACTGATTTGCGTGACTTTTTAATTGTGGTCTCGTATTTTTGTATTTTTTTTTTCAGAAAAGTCACCGTGTGTCTTTTACTCCGTATTGTAAAAAAAAAAAAAGAGGACATTCCATATCCAATCCAGCCCCGAAAGTCAAAGATAACGTAAGTAACATCTAAATGTGCACCGATCTAATGAAGCACGTACAACTATTATGATATTTCCTTATGAAAATTTTCCATAATAATGAGAATTCAAGCCAAATAAGTCATCCTAATTATAACACAATTAATATCTTCAATGGCATAAGTCCTTATAAATCGAGTCAATTTCTTCTTATTTTCTTATCTTTGTTTCTCATTTCAAATAATTAACCTTGTTCTTCCTCCTCAAAAAAATCTTGCCACTCGGCTATAAACAATTTAAAAACCATTAAAAAACCATGTCCTCGATACGAGAGAAGAAATTAATAACCTTAAAATCATCTGATGGGTAGGAGGTGATAGCTGAATTTCGAGCCGTTCAAATGTAAGAAGTAATCAAGCACATCATCGAATTGGACGACGGGCTTGAAAACAATGTCATCCCGCTCCACAATGTCGTGGGTGTTGTTCTGAAGAAAGTGCTCGAGTTATGCGACAAGCACGCTGAAGCTGCTGACAACAAGATGTCCGCAAATGAGCTTCGGAACTGGGACCTGGAGTTCGTTAACGTGGGCAAAGATGAATTGTTCTCATTGGTAAATGCGGCTAACTACTTGGGCATTAAATGTTTGTTATATTTGACTTGTAAGGCCGTTGCGAATATGATCAAGGGCAAGACCCCTGAACAACTTCGTGAGATCTTTGGTATTGTTAATGACTTCACTCCTGAGGAGGAGGAAGAGGTTAGGAGGGAGAACCAATGGGCTTTTGCTGAGGATGTAATGAGTGATTAGTGGTTTGAATGGTTTTTCGCTTTGTTAGATGGTGAACTATATCCCAACTCTTAGTTTGTTAGGCTAGCTTTATGGAATTTCAATAATAATGGGGTATGACTATCTAGATTGTCTTTTAAGGTTGTCTTGAACTTTCTTATCTATGTTTTAATGTATTGAACTTTGTTATTTACTTTAGTATGATACACATATATGTGCGCTTTTTGTGGATGTTGCTCGGACAAGAATATTGTTTGCTTTAAACCTAATGATATATCATAGTCTATAAGTCAAGAATTGTGCACATTATGTGAATAATCATGAAAATATCGATGGTTAACAAATTGCAGGAATAAGCCCTTGAATTTGGTGGATTGTAACTTTTAAAGCAAAATCATCTAACCTTGTAATGCTAGAAATTGAGAAAATGTATGAGTTTCTTTATAAAAATGAAAATTTTACGTTACCCTTTGAGTTTTGATGAGTCGTCAATTTCTACACCTTCTCTCAATTTTTTTAGATTCCATTTTTATTGATTCCAGACAAAGAAGCACCTAGTGGCAAACTCTGTAATGATAAGAGATCTATATGAATTTAGATTTGATTCGAATGGAATGATACATAATCAATTTAATTTTGTACATTTTGTTCTGGCCAAATTCAATTTTGTATTTCTCCATAATATACTATCTTTTTACTACAATACAGCTATACGACTAATTAACTATACGATTGGTTGTATAATTAAATTAAAATAATGCAGCTTGATTAAGTCTTCGTCATGGAAGAAATAGGTGGCCCATGTCCTAGAATTCCTTCGTCAGCTTGTAAAGCATTTCAGTGGAGAAGTTAGGCTGTGGCATCGATGAAAATTGGAACCCACTTCCTGTTTGCTTGTTATGCTTCTTCGCAATCTTTATCGACCTCGCATAACGCATCACAAATAGTTTTGAAGCTTATCACCCTCCTGAGTCATATCTCTTTGATTGATCAATGTTTTTAAAAAAAGACTTCAACCTGATCCATAGTTTTCTCTATTTACCGGTGTAATATATATTAGATATGTTAAAAAAGTATATGACAAAAATGATTTGAGTTATTTGATTTGAACAATATATATCAATTAGTTACATTTTTTTCTAGTATAATTTTTGACAAATCGCCAAAATTGAGTGAGTTTGGCCTAGTGTAATTTCATGAGGATGACATTGTGGAAATATCTTTGGTCGCATATGAATGAGAACAAAAATAAGTAAAAAAATATTCATATTAGTTTATGAATATTATCAGTCAAATCACGAGACATTGTAAGTAATATTAGAATATCAGAGTACGATATAAGGTGAAGTGGAAAGCATGTGACTAGGGCCTATCGGGCACTACACAATAGCAAGTGTGAGTGTGAATGAAAAATAATTAATTAATTTGATTTTGACTAATAATATCAACAAAATATATTTTATTTTTTAACATTTATCTTTAAAAAAATATAATGTTAAGAGAGTTTGGTATGCTAGATATGCAATCAAGTCATGCGGTTTTTTGACTAGTCTATTCAAAGAACTTAAAATCTTTTAAAATGTTATATTTTAAATATATTTATCGATAAAATGTCAAACAATCCAAATTATTTTCTAATTTAATTGCAAAATTTATCTACCAAATTTTTTATTTAATTAATTTTAATTTTTGGTATAAATGTAATTTTATTTTAATTGAACAAAACTAAAATAATGTTATACGCAACCTAAGTTCATCATTTTCCATCCATGCCATGAATTAAGCATCTAAACTAAAATTTAATAGTGCTCTGCGCTACCTGAATTTCACCAAAAATAATCGAACTTTAGCCAGTAATGAAACACCTAATTCTCCACGACTTCAACACAAGCAAAACCTCTAACCTGACTCGGAAAACCCTATCTATTTATATTTATCATCACCTGAGACGACAAAAAAAAAAGTGAAAACTAGGGTTTACGTGAACAATGTCGTTCTCAACGTCAAGGGAAAAGGGCACGAAAATACGCCTGAGGAGCTCAGATGGGAAGGAGTTCATGGTGGAGCCCGCGGTGGCCGAGCTATCGGGGACGATCAAGCTGCTTATGGAGGACGGTTCGACGACATCCCGCTTCCCAATGTCGAAGGAAAGGTCTTGGCCCAGGTGATCGAGTACTCGACGAAGCACGCCACGTCAGCGACCGAGTCCAAGGCAGCACTCGAGGAATGGAACAAGAACTTCATCGAAAGAGTGAACAAGTGGTCGCCCTTGTCGGTCGTGGGAGGAGTCGCTCTTTGACCTAACCAGGGCAGCTCACTACCTTGACATCACAGGGTTGCTTGACATGACGACCCAAACGATCGCCAACATAGTGACTAAGGAGAGGATGTCGGAGAGAGAGCTCCGGTGGATGTTCAACGTCAAAAATGACTTTACTAGACGGGAGTTGATGGAGATGAGAAAGGAACAGGGATGGGCTTTTAAGAACTCGTTTTGGGACTTTACTTGCATCTTAGAAGCCAGGTTTAGAGCTCTTAAATTATTTTGTTTCTTTGCATTTGTGTTTTGGTATTTTTTTGGCTAATTTAAGTTCGAGATTAGTTGGAGTATTAGGGATTTAGACCTTGGCCTCTTCTCTCCTCTCATCGATTCAGCCTAGTTCTACAACATTGTTGTAATGACATTATTTAGCCCATGTTACCAAAATCAAATATTTTTTCTGGCTAGAGAATACTTGAGTTTACTAAATTGCTATTGAAATTTTACTTTCTCCTTCATAAAACCCTTCATCTTCACATGTCTCTCATCTCCCAAACCAAGATGCAATAGTTTGCAATCTTCTGGGTTAACCAAATCTCCTCCCCTATTTCTCTATTTATAGACTTGGCCACGGTTCGAATTCGAATCGAATTAACTCAAAATCGAATTTTTAAAAAATTAAACAATATTCGATTCGTCCAAGAATAAATAGAATATGAATTATGGACAGTCTAATTCGAATTGAGCTCGAATCAAATTTAAACTAATTCTTTAATCATTAATATAATAAAAATATTCAAAAACATTTAAATTTACAAGATGAAATAGGGTTATTGTTTTGGGTTAAGATTAGTATTTGGGGTTAGAATATAAAATTATGATTATTTTTTTACCAAAGCTAAAAGATTAATGTTTTGTACCAACGAATCTAACTTATAATTTTTATTTTTGATTGTTCTAATCAAGTAAAATATTAAGTTTAGTAAATAATTTAGATTGAAGTATGTATTTTTTAAAGAATTTAGGTGTGTTTATATAGTTTAGAATTAAATATGAACAAATTCAACTCGAATTGAATTCATCGGTTTGACGAATTGTAAAACTCATAAACCAAATTCAATTAATCTTTGGACAATTCCAAATCAAATTATTGACGATTCGATTGGTCAATGAAGCAAATCAATTTTTTTTACGAATCGAATCGAATTCACGAATCAATTCTAACAATAGCCAAGTCTATCTGGATGTGATCTCTGTAGTACCCACCTCCTCGTTGACGTGGCAGAGTAGTTTGCTCTAAAGGTCGGCCTAATGGGTAGGGTTCGGGATCCGCTTATAGGCATCGGGGTGGGGTCTAGTTGACTCTATTAGATGCAGTTAAGATTCTGCTCGGCCGCTTCTGTTCTCCTTATTCGCCGGTTGCTGAAAAGCTTGGGGAAGAGGTGTCGGGGATGAAAAGCCATGCTACAAGAAAGTTTTGCTCCTCGTTTGCTGCACATTCTTCGTTTAGTGAAGCTCAACTTGCTGCAACTGAGTTGGCTGAACTACACTCTGGTTGCTCGTGCTATGCACATCCATTGCCGATACGAGGGATGAGGATGCACAATCAATCCTCTTGTGTTCTCTCATCATGGGAACGTATCTCTACTGTCACACCATTTTCCACAACAGCAATTAGATCAGCATTTCGGATGATGGACAGTCGATGAGCGACGATGATCGTCGTCCTCCGAACCACAACCATGTCGAGTGTTTCTTGGACTATGCTATCTGATTCAGAATCCAGTGCACTTGTTGCTACATCTAAAAGAAGGATCTTTGGCGCTTTGATTATCGCCCTAGCAATGGCGATCCTCTGCTTCTGCCCTCCTGACATTTGATTGCCTCGCTCGCCAACCTGTCGAACACAAAGTAGTTTCACTAGTTGGTGGTTGATTAATGACAAGCACACCAATAAATGATCACCTGAGCGCCATTTACCCGAGGCATCTTACTAATGAAATTGTGGGCATTAGAAGTTTCAGAAGCTTCAACAACTTCTTCCAAACTGGCATCTGCCTTCCCAAATAGTATGTTCTCCTTCATCGAGGTGGCAAAAAGTGCAGACTCCTGGCTCGCCAAGCCCATATGTGACCAAGCCATTTAAGCTGTAGCTTGTCAGTAGGGACTCCATCAAGAAGAATCTCACCGGCTAGCGGATCATAGTATCTCAATAATAGAGCTATTATGGTTGATTTTCCTGACCCTCTACCGCCAACTAAAGCCACGGTCCTCTCTGCTGGAATCTTTAGACAGAAGCCTTTAAAGATCATGCTCTCGGGCCTCGACTTGTCTGAACTCGACCACACCTTCAACATTTTTCAGTGTCTGACCTGCCTCGCCTAATATGTACATTTTCATATTAATGGTTTTATCTTTTTATGCACACAGATGGCATAATTTGAATAATAATTATAAGCATTGTGAATAATATATTTTTTATTCGCTTCACAGAAGTCTCAGTTTAACAATCGTATTAGTATTACTTCAACCAGAAGTCAAAAGAAGTGTTAAAACTTGGATACACATTGGTTGTTTCGACCAGAAAAGAAATTAACAAACTCGTACTTGAAGATCGCAAATGACTGAACTTATGTAGCCAAGTTAAAAAAGAAGCCAACATGATCACAAAGGGAATAAATCATAATGCTCCAGCCACGAACACCAACTTCAATTGAAATGCTTCCTCAGGAACCTATTTCACCTGATATCCTAACGGTTAGTCGCAACTACTTGCCGGCACACGACCTGTCGCAGCGATGCCAGAATCAGACATTGTAATGAGATCCAAATTCAGCATTGGGAGCTTGTCACCAACAAAAGAATAACTTAACTATATCTCATATTCCAAAATCTGTTCAACACTACTTGTTTCTACTTAATATCTCTATGCTTCACTTAGCTGCAATTTGTTCTGTTTTCTTTGAACGCAAAATTATGCAGCCCAGCACCAGCAATAAGTACTTAATTGGGATAAAAGTGGTAAGTAACGCTTATTCACCGGAGCACTAGTCAGCAATTGCACTAACACTGCCTATTTGCAAACACACTAGAAATCCAATTCCAACCACTTTGAATAGTACACACAGGTGGCTGGAGAGATGCGACCATCTGGTGTACAAACACGAATACTTGGACAGACTCCGCACGGGATTGAAGTCATGGCACCGTCTTTTGGCCCGGTTTGACGAGCATCCTTGATCTTATAACAAGTTCTGCCTTCTGGTATGGAACTAAACTCTCCCATCCCACTACTCTTTAATTCCACCACGCTGCCATCACAAACTAAAAGCACTAATATCTGCTCAATCTGCTGCTTCTTCATTTCACCATCAAAAATCGCACTATCGTTGATTACATTTGTTACATTCTCGGCAGTGGAAAGCTTCTCTCTTTTTATTATCCCAAGGCAAGCTTTCTTCAACGCTTCAATGAGCCCGAAATCAAGATCCCCACCAGTATACCACGATCCTCCAGTGATCTCTGTGGACGGCTCAAACTCTGAAGCCACATAGTGCGGCTTCCTCCCCTTATTCCGCACATTCACAACGTCCTTGATCAACCCCTTCGCAAGTAGGGACTTCAGGACCTTGGTAACCTCCCTCTCCGGGAGATGCTTTATCTCTTGCTTCAAATCACGGGCCCATATCCCATTGCCCTTCTTCTCCCGTATTGCCTCATAAAAGATCTTCTCATCCTTAGTCAGACTTGGTTTTGCAGTCCTTGACTCGGGCTGCTTTCGTTTCAGGGACGAAGGGCCCTGTGGTCGGCTCATCCCTACACAAAACCAGAAATAACAACCAGGACGTGAAAAAGATTACAACTTTACACCCTTTCCCTCTGCATAATAAACAGCCATTCTCCAAACCTTCACAACTTCATCCAATATCATATCCCGAATCAAAAAGATCACAAATTTCAGTTCCAAACACAAAACCCACATACCTTGAGGAACTAGAAAAAGGGCTGTTAGCTAGTATGTTGAGGAACTATCAACTTAACTTATCTTCTAAGTGCATCATCTAAAATTCGCAAATCTGATGTAGACAGTAGACCCCTCCCAACCGGGCAAGACATAGGTAAAACACAAATCAAAGGTGCAAGCAGCCAATACATTCATAGTAGGAAAAACCTTCCTTCCTTCCACGATATCTCGAGACATCTTTGTTTCATGTCTTTACCCGAATATGAGTTCCATCACAATTCTAAAATTCAAAAGATAGTTTTTTAAAAAAATATATAGGATTGAATCAGTTTGCAAATATAAAACTAGACCAGAAAACAAACCTTAAAAATCTCCCCCTATAGCTTTCTTAAAACTAATCAGCTCATTGAAAATTATAGATAATCCAAATTGGACAAAAAAGAGGAACCATAAAAAAGCTCCCAAATTACATACTACCTTAAGCTAATCAGCTCATTGACAACAAAACAAAGCTCACAGAAGAGGATATAAAGATGCAAACTTTGAAGACAAGACTGACCTAAACTGACGCACTGGGTTAGAAGCTGGCGTGTCTGGATGGACTTGATCGAGTCGAGTCGAGTCGACGCTGTTCCCGATTCTTGGTTCTCCGATCTTTTTTCTCTCTGCCCCGCTTCTTCAGGCTTTTAAGGTCGGTGGGTTTCGTGTTTTGTTCTAACAAATGAGTTATCTCTGTTCTTCTTTTGGGACCGTAGGATTTATTATATTTCCAACTTTCCATTTGTTACGTCATTCAAGAAAATAATTGTGTTTACGGCAGGAAAGTTAAGTTTATATTTTCTTCCAAATTTATACAGTATCTATAACTTTATTAGGACATTTGAATTTTTTAGATTAAACTTAAAATAATTTATCACCGACCCGAAGATTTCAAACAATATTGAACTTTATTATTTTCTATTTATTCAAACAATGAAAATTGATCAATCAAATGAGATAAAATTTGTTATTAGTATACTAATTAAATTATTTAAATTTCGGGTTATCAAATCCCTTTGCTTCAACTTTGGATTTTTTTTAGTTGGTGTTACTGTTCATTGAAAATTTTCAAAATGGTAACAAAAAAAACTAAATTGCGAAAAAGGTGTCCACGGGGACTGTTTTGAAAAAATCCCGTGTATTGAACCAGTACACAAAATTTTACCTCGTGTATAGCAATACACGGAATTTTATCCCAGATTCAATTCACGGAAAAAAAATCATGTGTATTGGCCTACACAAAGAAAAATTCCGTGTATTGAACCAGTACACGAGATTTTTTCCCGTGTAATATTTATCTAGGATTTGGGTCCAACAATCTCAAATTAACGGATGAAACGAAGTTTGGGATTTCCTATCTATCAATACACGGGAAAACATCCCGTGTTTTGGTCAAAATGGCTATAAATTGGAACGCAGAAGAAATCGAGAGGAGAAGGTGAAAAATCAAAAAAATTTGTCCTAAATTGTGGTTTGAAGAGCAATTGTGCAAGGTTTAAAGCTTCAATCAAGTAGGTAAGTTATCCTAAGTTAGTTTATGTGTTATAGTTTGTAATATTAGTTATGAATTTGTGAACCATTGTTATTAATTTCATGAATTAGAAAATAGTAGTGTAGTTAATTATCGATAATGTTGAACTTAGAAATTGGAAAATTGATTAAGAAACCTGGTTGTATTGCATAACTTAGTTATGAATTTTTGAAGCGTCATTATTAATTTCATAAATTAGAAAGGATTAGTATAGTTAATTATCGCTAATATTGAATTTAGAAAGTAAAAAATTGATTAGGAATGGTGGTTGACTTTTTTAAGTTAATTCGGGTAAAAATGTTATTTTGTAATTTATACTTGTTGAACCCCTGGTATAAATATTTTTAGTTGTTGGACCATTGGTCAAAATGGTGCAGTTGAATTAATTAGGGGTTGATATTTTATGTGACTTGTGTGTACATTTTTTAAATATTGTTTATGTAGATCTATCTAAAATGTTTTGGCGAATTGTGCGAATTGGAGTGAAATATGATAGCAATTAAGAAAAATAGGCTAACCGATTTTGAGTACGAAGGAGGATGTGAAATAAGGTTGAAATTTCATGAAGATATGTTAACATACGAGAGATTACAGTAAAATGTGGTTGAAAAGTTTCATTTGAATATAACGAGTAAATGAAATCTTTGATATTTTAATGTCCCGTAGCTTCAGGAAAGTTTTGACAGATTAGTATCCAAGACGAAGAAGATGTTGCGAATATGGTGTAGATCATGGTAAACATATATGGAGTAGAGGCAAGGGACATTTCGCTAGATCTAATTGTGGAGAAGAGCAAATGTGAGAAATATGACCCAATTCCCGTCCAAGAAAGCTGATCAGACGAAGAAGCTAACGTGGGCTTGGACTCGGACTCAAGTACTCCATATGCAACCACGAACTTGGACTCGAAATATGAAGAAAAAGAAGAGGTGGTAGAAGAAGAACCAGACGAGGAAGAAGAAGAGAACGACGAGGAAAGTGAAGAAGAATGAGGAAGATTTCAGCTGGACCAAGAAGAAGAATCACGTTTGTATGCACAGCTTCCCACTAGTGAGCATGATGAACAAACAGACATGACACTATATGCTGATCAATGGGGTTATGAAGATTATTCCAGCAGATATTGTGGGCTTTTGAAAGAAAACAACCTGTGAAAAATCAAAAAGGAAGTTATTCGGGATATAAGCTGCATGGTCGCCTAATGTATATGCCTTCGTATTCGTATACAAAGACTTAGTATGTAAGAGAGAAGATGTTTAAGATATTATGGGGAGGTTGGGAAGAATCTTACAATCGGCTACTACAATGGTTTGCCACATGTAAGGTAAGTAATCCTGAAGCTGTTGTTCAATGGGAATATTACTATAGTAGATTGAGCGGAGATCACTACACGGGAGATTTTGAGCCTGGCGTGAAGATGTTCCATCGACTTTTCTGGGCTTTCAAGCCTTGCATTGAAGCTTTTAAGTATTGCATGCCTGTTCTGCAAATTGATGGAACTTTCTTGTACGGGAAATATCAATATACCTTATTGATCGATATTGTTATTGATAGTATTATTTCCATATTTTCGATAGCATTTGCTATCGTCGAAAGAGAGAACAATAACAGTTGGACATGATTTATGGAACAAATTAGGTTACACGTTCAAGAATTCAAATCCACATACAAATTTCAATCAAATTCAAGAACTAATTCTAATTCACAATCAAGAATAACATTTCAATAACAACTTCCAATCAAATCTAATTCAACGATTGAAATTCAAGCAAGGGTGGACCTCCGTGAAGCGGTGCTCGGTGGCGGCGGGCTTGGACGGGGGTGGCTGGGATGGACGGCCGGTGCTCGGTGATGGCAGTGTGGTTGGCGTGGGTTCTCGGTGTGGCTCTCTCTCGGTGGTTTTTAGGTTTAGGTTTTCTTTTTCGGGATAAAATCCTATGTCGGGCTTTTAAAGATAGAGTGAACCAATTACACGGAAAAAATCATGTGTACTGGTTTTTTCTATGTATTGAATCCGGGATAAAATCCTGTGTATTGGTATACATGAGATAACATTCTGTGTATTGTTTCATCAGTACACGAGATTTTTTCAAAACAGTCCCCGTGGACACCTTTTTTACAATTTAGTTTTTTTTTACCATTTTAAAATTTTCAATCGACATTAACACCAACTAAAAAAAATCCTCAACTTTAGATATTCAAAATTTAAAATTCCATATTAAATTGTAGAAAGAAAATGGAGGGAACTATTATGCATCTATCTATTTATTAGTTAGTATCTTTCAAAAAAAAAATTTATTAGTTAGTGGTCGGTCCTTCTCCTTCCAACCCCACGTGTGATTACAGCCACCAGGCAAACGAAGTCACCTGTAATACCCGTTTTGCCCTCCATCCAATTCCATTAAACTTTCTAAAGTTTGGTCTTCTCCTGAGGGGCATTCTAGTAAGTAAAACATTCTCTCCTGTCCTGACTTGAACTGGACCCGTTGAGTTCATCTTCTCCAACGAACTCTCTTTCTTCTCGATGGCGCTCCTCTTCGCCCCCGGGTGCGCCGGACTGCGGCTCCCACCCGCCAAGGCGCACGTCAGGCGCGGAGCCCCCGCGGCTGCTAGCGTGCGCACCGTGGACTGGGTGGAGGCAACCGACACCTTCTTCGAGAGAGATCCTCGACCAATTATGCTCTTCGACGGTACTTATCTTTAGCTCTAAACCAAATAATTGGAGCAAAAAAAAAAGTGAAAACTATTCTTTTTCTTTTTGGATTCCGATTTATTTTACTTATTTATTTTTGCAGGTGTTTGTAACTTGTGCAACGGTGGTGTGAGATTCGCCCGTCAAAATGATCGTAATAAGTTAGTCGGTGTATTTTACTTTAAATGATTATTATGTATCCGTTGTCATATTAAGATTAATTGCTGACTAAATATAATTAAGGTTCGAATAATGTCGGTTTGTATGACTAAAGAACTGAGTATTGTATGGTTGTGGTTGCATTGGATCAGTCTTTCGTGATTGGAGTCGTTTAAAGTTTGACATGTCTTCACAAAATTAGAGGCAGCAAAGCCGCGAATTACCACGTTTTCGTAATTCTTTCGATTTCGTGTTAGGGGAAGTGTACGGAATTGATGGAGTTCGAATAAGTGTTGCTATTCTTGTTAATAGGAAGTCAAGGTTCTAAGAAAGGGGAACATCAAGTTTACTGATGGGTGGCTCTTTGATTTACTCTGTTCACTTTGGTTGTGTGTGTGAATCTTGCTCGTAATTAGTGCTTGCGGGTTGGTTTTTTCCGGATTATCTTCCACCGAAATAATGCTGTGCGTGATTTACCTGAAACAGGAAACTCAGATATGAATCGCTGCAGAGCAACGCAGGCCAGCAGCTTCTTCAGAGGTCAGGAAGAGCTCCAGATGATATTTCAAGTGTTGTGCTTGTCGAAAAGAATAGGTATTTCTGGATCAAGAGTGTTTTGAGTTCTCCACCTCAATCTTTTCCCACTGGTATTGGATAGAGAATAATTGTCTAATCTAGTAAACATGCAGCATGTGATTATAGCGTGGTCGCAAAAGCTAGAATCTGTAGTTTTCCTATATATGCATCAGAGAATTTCATTTGGAAGTATCCTTTATACACAAGCATGTCTTTGAAAATTAAAATCCGGCTGTTATTTGCAGGTCATATATAAAATCGGAAGCTGTATTAAAGATCATGGAATACCTGGACTTGCCTTTTCCCCAGCTAGCATTCTTTCTGCAGTTTGTGCCTCTGTAAGTTGGTGTCTTCAAAGGGGGTTTGCCCCTTCATCATAGTATGAAAGGAGAATTCACTATGACTCGTATATGTAATCTTCTTTTCGTCTTCTGCTGCAGATTCGCACGGGACTTTGCGTATGACAATCTTGCTGATAATCGTTACTCAATTTTCGGACGCTCGGAATCTTGTGATATATATTATGATTGACGAGGGTTTGTACACTACATCATATGAGGGAGCCGAAATCCGATGACTTCAATGTATAGGAAGATATTGGTCAGTATATATGATGTTTCTTCCATCTTGTATATATACTCTCGTATATGTGAGAATCTCACAAGCTTCCGTTAGTTTTCTTGCACGACCAGTTAGATTTTAACTACCGACTACTAATTACCAAGTCTATGCCCTTCTATGGAGAATAACAACTATTGAAGGCACGAGCAATGAGATGAAAAGGTTAATATGTGGATCCAACTCAGTTATTTAAAAACGTTGTTTGTTGGTTCGGAGTAATTTTGATCCGGTGAATTATCCAAACCTAAAAATGACACAAATGGTCGTTTTACTCAAAAAATGTAAAACCACAAGTGACTAAAGTGTATTTTACCCATTTTGAATCAATTTTCCGGGCCCACACAAAAGCCCACCGAAAATCGGATAGGCACGGCCCACTAAGAAAACCCGGAAATCCCCAAGAAGTTCCCAAATTAAGAACCCACCCATCATCCTCTTCACCCTTCCACTTTTTCTTCTTCGTCTTCCCCTCCGATACAAAAACCTCATAACCAAAGCCAACCCGCCCTCTCAAATCGAAATTCCTACACAAACTTCCGCCTCTCTCTCTCTCTCTCTCTCTCTCTCTCTCT